>JAOUQZ010000028.1:6440166-6462924 GCA_028564935.1 Neosilurus hyrtlii
CACACACACACACACACACACACACACACACACACACACACACACACACACACACACACACACACACACACGCTCACACACCCAGCTTTTACTGCCAACGCATTCTAAAAATATCCGACTCAAGAGCATTCACTTGTTTGTGTGTGTGTGTGTGTGTGTGTGTGTGTGTAAGACTGAATCACTCGATCACAGAGAGACACTCTGCTGATCTCTGTATTCTATGTCATGTCTGCAGTGGGTCAGAGAGTCTGAGAGAGAGATCTTAAAGGTAACAGAAGTAAAAGTAAGCGCAAACCAATCGCAAGGTTGTAAAAAGGGTTTTATGTATTTTTTAAATACAGATATATAAATTTTGTCACTGAGACATTAAACCAGTCGTGCCACATATATGTGCCATAATATGAAAATATAATGTTAGCATTCTGCAGTAAGAAAGCCATGGATATATATAGAATCTGTGACTTCGACCCTAAAGCTACTTTGGTATTCAAGTTGGGAAAGTTCCTTGTGTTCAGACTCAGGTTAAGCATGTTCATGAGCTGATTTTTCTGGGTGTGTCATTTAGTTTTTGCAATTCATCTGCACATAGTTTAAGCCTTCAAGCTTGCCAAATAGTAACTGAGTCTAGTATGGAGTCTAGAAAATTTTAATGGAGTCTAGAAAACCGCCTTTAAACACAAGGGTTAAAAACGTGATGGCAAGGAAATGCAAAACAAAGAACGCAGAGTTTTTCTTTGTTGATAAATGTAGCATAAAATCAAAAGACGAATCAATCAATCAATCAATAAATAGGGTGACACGGTGGCGCAGTGGTTAGCATGTCTGCCTCACAGCAAGAAGGTTTTGGGTTCAATTCCTAGGCTTGGGGTGTTTCTGTGTGGAGTTTGCATATTCAACCCGTGCTTGCATAGGTTTCCTCTGGGTACTCCAGTTTCCTCCCACAGCCCAAAAACATGCACAGTTGGTTTACTGGCTGTTCCAAATCACCCCTAGGTCTAAGAGTGAGTGTAAATGGTTGTGTGTGTTGGCCCTGCAATGGCCTGGCGAGCAGTCCAGGGTGTACCCTGCCCTCGCCCAGAGTCAGCTGAGATGGGCGCCAGCCTCCCCCGAACCCTAATTGGGAATAAGGTCCTGGGTTCAAGTCCCAAACTCAGTGCGGGCATTTCTGAATGCTTCTGTGAAGTTTCTCCCTGTGATTACGTGGGTTTCCTCCAAGTACTCCGGTTTCCTCCGACAGTCCAAAGTAATTAGGCTTATTGGTTGTTCTGAATTGCCCATAGTTGTGAATAGTTATGTGTGTTGGCCCTGCAATGGATTAACGATAGGCTGAGACAGCCTCCCCGTAACCCTAGCAGGTTTTTGTTTTATGTTTACCAAACATATATCTGCTGCTCTTTAAGCTATATTTATGTGTTTTTAGTATTATCCTTAAAAATTCAGTCCTTGAGGTAATGTCTTCAAAAAGGTGGTAATTTTTTCCGGCATGTTTCAGGAAGGTGCGAGGAAACCGGAGAACCCAGAGGAAAATTGTTGTGAACCTGAGTTCTATATCTAAGATATCCGATGAAGCAGACAAACAGCAGATCAGAAGAAACCACAGAACTGTGTAATGGTCAGGGGGAGAGGATCCCGGTGAAAGTGTGACAAACAGAGAGCAGATAAGCTTTCTTTCACCTCCGTAAAATCAGAAGTAACTGTCAATCAGCAAGTCCCGTCAGTCAGGGTGCTTTGAGTGATTGGCAGCATTTCAAGGAGACTGTGGGCGAGAAAAGTCATTCACACAATCCCACGCTGGCCATGTTCACACCGCCTGTCCTTCCGTCAACAGCATACGGCGTCTAGAGCACGTTTTTGTTCCTCACTCGGCTCTCCTCTTTGCCAGAACCTTGCTGAATTTTTTTCCTCACTAGGAACACAAGGAATCTCCCTGACTCCAGATTTTATTCCATCCTCCCTACAGCTATTTCCTGCGAGATCTTACATAACCACTCACTGGTCCATGTCAAAGACCCAGTCAAAACCATCCCAGCGAATAATCAGCCTGGAATAATCGGTGTGTATATATTCTTGACGTTAACGTGACACAGTCCAGGTGCAAATTCCAAATGCTTCATGCACAGGGAACCATTTGAGTTATATTCCATAATGGATATTGAAGGAGCATCCGATGGATAATGGATAATTCATTTTGACGACAGGTAACCCAATTATGGGATAGCACTTTACATTTTTCCTACTATGAGTGTCAGACTTTCTCTTTATGGACAGTATTACACTTGCCCAAAAATAACAGAATCTTCAGATTATAATTTCATTATTTGATTTTAATTAAGTATGAAACCTACCACTGGGTACCCGGAAACACTGGAGGAAAAAAAAAACAGGTAGAAATGGCAGCACTGTCGTCTTGCTGTGCAAATTCTGGCTCTGACCATTTCTCACCCTCAGCTACATCACTCAAGTTCATAATTGATCTCAACTATATATGTGTGGGCGACACATGGTGTAGCGGTTAGCACAGCCGCCTCACAGCAAGAAGATCCTAGGTTTGAGTCCAAGGCTCTGTCGTGTCTGTGTGGAGTTTGCATGTTTTTCCTGTGCTTGCTTGTTTTTCTTCCAGGTACTCCGGTTTCCATCCACAGTACAACGACATGCACATCAGGCAAATTGGCTGTTCCAAATTGCCCCTGGGTGCAAGTGTGGGTGGGAATGGTTGTGTGTGTGGTTGTGTGTGTGTGTGCTGGCCCTGCAATGGTCTGGCAAACTGTTTAGGGTGTACCACACCTTCACCAGGGTCGGCTACAGTCTCCCCTAGAAGTAGTAAGCGGTTTGAGTGAGTATATATACACAAATGTTTACAAAATATATACATATATGGAAATAATAGGCAAATTTAAACAAATGAGCTTTATATGAACATATTCATAACTGTGGCTTTTTGAGATCCCTGCTGTGGTGAAGCACATGCCTCGGAGCCACTGCACACCAAAGCACACTTTTCATAATTGACATCCTCTACACTTATAGTATGATAGCATATATATAGTTTGGTACTCATTATCACAATGGTGGCCTTTGCAATAGTGATATCGCATAGGCATTCAATATGTAAAAGAGCCCTCGAACACAGTATAATTGCTAATTGAGCTCTCCTGACCAGTGGCTTTTGCTCTCTTGTATGTTTTCTGCAGAGGATTGGCTCAATCATGAAACTGTCATGACCTGATAAAATGATAAACTTCAGTTTGTTTGTTTATATATAGCAGCAATCAGTTCTTCTGCACTTAAGAAAAGGGTTAAAACATTTTTAAAAAATGTAAGAAATAAACCATAAAAATCTCGTTTTAGTGTGCTTTTTTGCTTTTGCTCCTGTGTAGTATGTACAAAAGTAATTATGCATCTCAGGCTCAGTGGATGTCATGGAATTGAAATGTCTAGATTATTAGGCTTGCTCCTCACCTTAATTATGGCCAGCCAATTAGATTGTGCCATTGCGGTGTTCTCCATAATCCATAAAGGACTATACTGTATACCATGAAGCCGAATTCACACAGGAAGCAACGTTTGACATGCTTTGCTGCTGAACTGTACGTGAAATCGCCTATGTTTGGAGGCATCTGTCAATCAACTGTGTTTTTAAGCTCTGATTGGTGGGCAATAATTCTCTGATTGGTGGGCATCACTCAGTGAACTCTGCTCTCGCTCACTTCACTTGATAAAATCAACATTTCATCTCTCAATTTGCTGGCTTTCATTGACTTTGCATGGTCAACCGTCACTTCCCATGCGGATTTGGCTTAAGACTAGCTATTATTCAATTAGAACAAAGTAATAGTGTCCTCTTAAAGA
This sequence comes from Neosilurus hyrtlii, assembly GCA_028564935.1. NCBI lineage: Eukaryota > Metazoa > Chordata > Actinopteri > Siluriformes > Plotosidae > Neosilurus > Neosilurus hyrtlii. The sequence goes on from JAOUQZ010000028.1 coordinate 6,444,016, forward strand.
TCTACATTATATAAATGGTATGCACTGCAATGGCTGAGCTACAATGCTCGAAGGTTAATTTTACATTTATGTACATTTAGTTGGTGCCTTCACTGTTTAGTCATCATTTTGTTGCGAGTTAAAATCCCAGGACCGCCAAGATGCCGCTGCTGGACCCTTCAGCAAGACCTTCGACCCTCAGCTGCTCAGTCATATAAAATGGGATAGATGTAATTGGCTCTGGATAATGCAGACTGCCAAATACCATAAATGTTAATGTAAATGTTGTTAGTTCTGTGAGCTATGAGTTCCTCTGATTTTCCATATGTATCAAAAAGTTTTCTTTCCAGTCATCCTTATAAATAGAGATCATTCACTGTTGCATTGTAATATCTATTCAGGCAGTTAGAGGTGGCTACATTAATAATCCCTAATCAGAAGCCTGGGCTGAAGTAATGGGCCATTGCCTCCTTCAATGCTGATGACTGTACCTAGTTAAGAAACAAGCGAGGGTGTAAGAGCCCTTGTGGATTCATAGAGGCGTATAAATCAGCACCACAAGAGCCACAATTATTACATTCTCTTTAGCGTATCCATTCTGTATCTACTTAACAGTAGAGAAAGACTAAAAATAAAGGGGGAAATCAGATCAACAAGGGATGAATGAAAGAGTAGAAACCCTTTGTACTAAGTCAAAATTCATTACAGTAAAGAAAGTAGAGAATAGAATGAGAGACATCAATATAAAACTCAGATCTTCTGCTAAGGTCAAAGCTCCTTCTTGTCCTTCGTGTTTTGCATTTTTATTGATTTAAATAGTCCTATGAGGGTGAGGACTGATAAATTCTTGTGTAACATGATATTTCAGGCTGTATCAAAGACAGCGTTAGCAAAATTGATGCTAATTTCAAGCATTGTTTAAAAAATGGTGGTTTATGCACATGATCACCTGCGATTTTCCAAGCTAAGAAATGTATTAATCATCAACCAATAGTTTGATAACCAATGATAGTTTTGCCAAATGCTTAATCCTATTAGGGTCGTGGGAAGGCTGGAGCTTAACTCTGGGCGAAGGTGGGGTACACCGTGAACAGCTTGCCACACCATCAGATGGTCACCACATACACAACCAGACAATTCCACTCAAACCTATGGGCAAACTGGATCAGCCAATTAGCCTAACATGCATGTCTTTGGACTGTGGAAGAAAACCAGTGTACATGGACGAAACCCATGCAAGCATCCCGAGTCCAGGACTTGAGTCCAGGACCTTCGTACTGTGAGGTGGATGTCATTAAGCCCTTACTGCTCGTTGTGTTTTCTAGTTCTGTGACTTCCTGGTTTAAACCCTTGCTTATTTTCAAATTGCTTTCAGGATTATCCTAGTTTAATGCTGCCTACCTGTGTTCTGAGCTATACTACAGACTTTGATTAGGAAATTCAGATTTGAGCTAATAAAAAAATACTGAAACTGTGTCATACCTTTAATCACTGCATAAAACACCGCTCAAGGTCAGTGGTTAACCTAGGCACATTAGACGTGAGGCAGGAATGCAACCTGGATGGGACACTAGTTCATCACAGGGCACACACACGTTCACACTAAGCCAATACATAGACCTTCACAAAACCCCAGAGGAAACCCGCAAGGACACATTGGAGAACATGTAAAACCCTGCCCAAACAAACTAACCCAGTTACTGTGCCGCACCTTCAATCAAATAATTATATTTTCAATATCACTACCATATAGCATTTATGTATCAACTCAAGACCTTCCTCAGTGCTGCATCCACATACATCGGGCCTGGTGATTATGAAATTCTATATGGGTTTGTTTTCATAAAGATATAACACTCCTAAGCTAATTTTCTCAAGGGCACATTGTGGAGTTTCCCATCACTTATCCGCACCAATATAATCTTGCAGCTGCAGACTGGGGGTTATATAAACAGGAGATATTAAAGATCATCACTCAGTGTTGTGTGTCTCATCACTAATGGCTAATGGAGACACAGCTTGCGAAGTCTGGGCGTTCCGAATATCTATGCCTGACCTTCTGTGAGCTTCCACAGATATGAGAGTGGACTGCTAACTGGTTTGTACTGACTTTCATTGCAGTGAGGCAGAAGCCGTGCACAAAGGAGCTCTTTCAGACCAACTGGAAACAAGTCAATCGATTGAAATCCTGAGTGTAAAGAGATCCGGCAAACTAGATTCTGCACATATCTGCCTGGCTTTCTGCCTTTTAATAAAATCGTGCACGCAAAGAGGAGATATTTTCCTTGTCACGTTTGAACTCCAAACAGCTATCACTAAGCCGAGGCATTTCCTAGGTTGGTACTTTAGATACCGTGGTGTTTCAGTTTAAAATCAACCGTTAAAAAAACGTTTTGGATGATCTGTGATTGAAACAGCAGCGAATAAAAAGCAATTTCTCCGGTCAAGACAAGACGGAGCGAAACGTGCAGATGAATGACACGGCGGTACACGCATTCAGACCCGATCCTTTTTGTCAACAAATGTTTTAATGGATAGAGGGACTCTCACTCATTTACTAAAGAACCTTTCATAAAGAGAGAACATTCTTACTTAGTACTATGAAAGGCTTTGGTAATTACACACCAAATGAATAAATTCATAAGCCCTGGCGTGGGTAATTAACTCATTGTTTAATGATTAGACGCAGAGAAAGGAAGAAGAAAGATAAGGAGGAAAAGAGTAGGAGGATGAGATGTTAAATAAAGTGATAATAAGTATGGAAAACAGAATGAGTATGCCGGGATTCATTCTCAAATGGAAAAAGTGTTGAGGAGAAAGCCTGTGATTAAAAGATCTTTCGATGTCAGTGCTATATTAATATGGTTGTGTGTCTGGGTGAGCGGTTTCTTTGGGAATGTCGGAATAACGGGACAGATTTAGTCACTGGGGTCATTAGGGTGATTGACCGGGTCTAAGTACCGAGTAGGTCAGTTTTGATTTAAAACTCACTGTAAGCTGTTGACTGAGGAACAATCGTAAAAAAAAAACAAAAAAAAAAAAAAAAAAACATTGCATCAAGAATTCAGTAAACAGACTTTTTTCCCCTTAATGATACAGATTTTCCATCTTTATTTTAATTATACTTTTACCTTGTATATAAGAACTTAACAGCCAACGCAGGCTAATTCATTAGCTTTCCTCAGTGATCCATATTTCCCTGTTGCTAAGCAACACTGTAATTACAGGGTAATTTTAATTGTATGTTAAATCAACTTCTGCTAATAATTAACAAAGACTTTTGAGGAAATGTTGCTGCTCCTGAAGATTTTGTCGTGTTTACATGTACCATAAAATAACTTGATGGTTGTTAGCTAGCTAGCTTGATAGCCTCAACAATCAGCTAGCATGTCCTCAGTGTCCTTTCTCGGATGATTAGCAAAAACAGTGGCGTTTTACTCATGCAGATTTACTCTTTTCGTAATTTCCTGTTCATTCTGAGGGAAATGTTTATATTCCTGATTGTATTCACGGTCTCTGTCCTTACACAGAAAAATGACATCAGCAGTTCTGAGTAAAGTACATACGGACAGCTTATTGTCTTGTGAAGTAGGGTGAGTATTTTTAGCCATCTTTCATCGCTAGTCGCTATTATGTTGTGCAGTAAAGCCAAAATATGATAGTACGGCGACCACAATATATAAATAAAAAACTTAAAAGAAACTTTAGGATCCTCACCCTGTCTTACAACAACTGGGTGTGAGTGACACATTAAATAATGAAAGAAAAAAGAAAAGAAAACAGACGGTTCCTGCTGCGAAAGGCGTGTGCAATGTGGGTTATTTTGCACAAAGGATTCCAAAGCATGAACACTTTTCCTGGCAGTAATCGTTGCTGGAGACAAATAAAACAGGCAGATAAGACCCAGGGGATGGGTGAGAGGAAAAATGAGGCTGAACTCTTATCCATTTGGCTATTTTGTAGAGGGGGGGAAGAAGTTCGAGAGAAATCAGAGAAAGTGATGTTTCAGGATGGAAGAAGAAGGGAAAGAGAGAGAAGGAGAGAGATAGAGAGAGAGAATGCGGAAGAGATCACTGGCAGAAGTTAAAGTAGTGCTATCACTCTGACAGATTTATCTACGCACTGCTGCACATGACCACAGCTGCATCTACAACCAGTATGCCATGTATTCCCTGCATGTTCAACACACACACAAACACACACAGTCTCGTTTCCATGACTTGTGGGGACAATACATAGACTTGCATTCATTTCCTGGAGAAATTTCTCTAAACACTAGAAATTCCCCTAACACTAAACATAACCACTACTTGCCTTACTATAACTTTATCCTAACCTTACCATACCATAACTTTACTCTTCACCTTAAAATGTAATGATTTACGTCATGGGGACTTGTGGTTTGTCCCCATAAGGAAGCCAAGTCCCCATAACATAACTGTGTAAACAGATTTATGTCCCCACACTGTGATGAATAGCTAGATCACACACACACACACACACATACACACACACACACACACACAGCAACATCCCATACCCAGAGGAACTTCATACACAAGTTATATTCATATGCAGCTCACATTCAGAACGTCTGCCCACACACAACCAAGCAACTGGACAACTTTTCCCTTTAAAACCAATCCCTCTCTCTCTCTCTCTCTCTCTCTCTCTCTCTCTCTCTCTCTCTCTCTCACGCACACATATAACTGCATACATGTGAACGCGAGTCAGATGAACAAAAGATTGGGGCATTGAAATTTCAGTGTGAACAGAAGCCAACACATTACTTTGACTAAACTCGAGTTTGACATCTTGATGAAATATTGATTCATCTTTATAAACCCGGACTGCAGTCTCAGAGAAGGGGTGTGTCTTTGTCCCTTCATTAAAATGTGTGCATGGTATTGCATCTGTACATTAAATTGCGAGGTCTAAGACTCTACCACAGATAAAAAAATGGACATGTTTTGCAAAGAAACATATTGGAAACAATATACACCCATGTTACATACAATATATACAGTATAATATTTTAGAAAACGTCTTACTCAAAACATTTAAAATTCTGATTACAGAATCCTTAATAACAGAATCATCCCTGGAAAAATACGTACAAGGAAACAGAGAAATGTCTGGGAAATTGAAGGATTCTTTTGCTTGTTCTCTTACAAAGTACTGTACAAAGATGAATCGTCAGATGAACTGGAAGCCTGAGATGCACCACATAGGAATAATTTAGCAGTGATTTAGAAACTAAAAAGAAGAAAGATGAAGGCCATTTACGTAAACTTAAATTGCCTAAAATTTGTTGTACAGTGGGTATACAAGAGAATCAACCCCTTTCCTAATTCACATTCTTTACAATGCAGCCTAAAATGAAGATACACACAAAACACATTTCCCAGCTGTATTTACTCGATGCAACTTCTCAAAGCCACGTAAAAGATATAAAAGCAAAAAGGTTCAGAAAAATAAATAAATAAACAAAACTCACTGAGACAGTTAAGGGATCATCCCCTCCCAACAATACTTATAAAGTCAGGTGTAGTTAAACACCTTCTTCACTGTTCACTAAGCTAACTAGGTTCCACCTGCAGTCAACTGTTTTTATACAACATAAAAACAGCTACTCCTACAGCTACATTCCAGTGCTTGGAAATGGATTGTAAAGCAAACAATCAACTATGGGTGGCAAGGCACTGTCAAAAGACCTCAGGGACAAAACTATTCACAGCCACAAGTCAGAAGATGGGTACAAAAGAATTAAAAGCCTTTATTAATCTCTAGGAGCACTGTGAACTTCATAATCCAGAAGTGAAAATAGTTTGGGATGATTGTTTTCTATAATCACTGTATACAGTTATTCAAACTTGAAAAAGTTGCGTCCATTCTAAATGGACTTTCATGGCTATTGGGAAAATGGGCATCCCAGTAAAGTGTGAAACCAGTGCCATTGATACAGATGTGCAACCTGGTAAACTGGCTGTCAAACAGTTTAAAAGCTCCTGTACTACAGAAAACTTGATTCACACATGTAAATAAGGGAAAGATTGCCCAGCCAGTGATTTCCAGGACACAAAGAAAATATGGCCACAGAGACGGGATTCATAATGAGAAGGATAAGTGGTGAAAAGAAGGGTGGGGTGAAGGACAAGAAAACGTATAGAAGAGGAAGACATTGTCTAAAAGCACATGGAGAGACTAAGGAAGGGAGTGAAGAAGTGAGAACGAATACAAAGAGAGAGCAGGTGGATGAGGTGAAAAGAGAGGGCATTTGCAGCCTTTAGAAAGCAAGAGGGAACAAGAAGGAGGTGGAGAATGAAGGGAGAAAATAGCTAAACATTAAACATCTTGGCAGAGAAGATACAAGGACCTGACCTCTTGCCACCTGGCTTTACACACAGCTACTACTGAGGGGGGGGCAGAAACCACACAATACATAGCCATAGAGACTATCATGCTCACTCTACTGCATTTCACAGTGATTAGATCGGACTGAACTCGTACAGACCAGATCACGAAAGCCTTCATTTTGCAAATAGTGACAAACTGAGAGTAATATGGACATGGTCACCATGTTGTTCAACATTCTCCAGGCTGGACTGTAAGAGAGGTAATATTCAATAAGGATCATTGCTGCCGCCGATTCATGATCTTTAGATCTAAATTATAAATGTAATTTTGTCGATATCTTCTAGATTTCATACAGACAGCTTAACAGATTAGTGACATTTTTTTTTTAAATTATGTGTAGGAGTATTAGCAGAGTAAGAAGGTCCTGGGTTCGAGTCCAGAGCTCAGGCTTTCTGTGTGGAGTTTACATGTTCTCCCTGTGCTTGCGTAGGTTTCCTCCGGGTGCTCTGTTTTTCTCCCACAGTACAAAGACATGTACGTCAGGCTGAGAGTGAGTGGGTGTCCTGGCTCTGTGATGGACTGGTGAGCTGTTCAGGGTGTATCCTACCTTTACCCAGTGTTGACTGAGATAGGCTCCAGACTTCCCGTGACCCTAAAAGGATTAAGCAGTTTGGAAAATGAGTGAGACAGTGAGTGAGTTAATGCAACTACAGGATTAACAGTGAGGGTGAGGATGATGTAAATGAAGTTACTCTCTCACTCATTTGCGGAACTGATTAATCCCACCAGGGTCGGGGGGAGTCTGAATCCTATCTCAGCTGACACTGGGTGAAGGCAGGGTACACCCTGAAAAGCTTACCAGATCATAACAGGGCTTCACACTCAAATCTAGGGGCAGTTTAATTAGCCGATTAGCCTAATATGCTTGTATTTGGGCTATGGGAAGAAACCAGAGCACCCAGAGAAAACCCATGGAAGTACCGAGAGAAGATGCAAACTCCACATAGAAACACCATTTCTGAGTCCGGGACTGGAACCCAGGACGTTCTTGCTGTGTGGCAGACATGCTAACCACTCTTCCATCGTGCTGCCCAAATGTAGATTACGATATTGGTTATCGTTACAGCATAATTTGTGCGTATATACTACGTTTAAGTGATACAGATGCTTGTTGTAACATAAATGACCATAAAAATCACAAAACTGAGTGATTTTATCCCGTGAATTTTTCTAAACCAATGGTTAGCATTTTTTTTCCTCGAAGTGACGTCAACAAATTAGGCGGGATTGTCCAGCGCAAATAAACAAGCAGATCTATTCAGTGAGCGACATTTTAGGTGATTAAAAAAAACATGTTCAAGAAGCAACTATGTCTAGCAATTTCGAGGAAATGGGTGTGAGTGGTTATGTATCTTGTGGAGACAGTTAGACATCACATTCTAGTGTCTCTGAGGATGAGAACGCTGCCAGAGATGTGTGTGACGTTAAATCCAAAATGGCTTACACAGCTAATGTTTTGCCAATTTGGTTTCTTGTCGTCAGTTGGTTTAGCAACACAAAATAAATGTTTTCTGTGATTTCTGCGCTTGTTGTTTGCGCAGCTCAGGCCTGGCCGATTATGTTTTATAATGCATGGGGTCAGTGACGCAGACCAGCCAAATTCAACAAGTTCACACCAGTAGCAGGCTACAACAGTCAATGAGGGAGGCTGTTTCAGATGTCTCTGAGCATGCTCAGTATCGCAGCACTCAAACGTACTTTGAAAAGGTTGCCAGAAAGAATCTCTGACGTCCTACGTGATAAGTTTTAAAGAGCTAGTAACACTAATTCACCACAGGCACCCTTTAAAAAAATGTATATTGACAAAGTTTGCAGCATGTAGAAAATCGAGCTGAGGGATTTAAATGTGTTTCCAGTGTTCACTTTTCTTTTACACACTCGTATGAAAAAAGATTAGTTTTCTAGTTATATCACCTAACAGCATACTGTACAATATAATACAGAGCTTCTGTCATTGCCAAGAGAATGACCTTCAGAATTCCCAAAGCAGGCATATGATACCCTTTTGTAGCGCAAGCTATTTCTCTACTCATAGCACGATCAAAGTATTGGCACCCTTGACTTCCCTCACTGCCGCAGGTGATCATCTCTTATAGCATCAACTGTTTCTCTACTCGTGCTATTGGTGCCCTTGCTTTCGCTAACTGCCGCTAATGCTAGTCTCTTGTAGCACAAACGGTTTCTTTACTGGTGGCAAGTTTAAAGTATTGGCACCCTTGACTTTGCTAACTGGCGTTACTCATAGTCTCTTACAGCACTTTCTTTACTCATGATAACATGAAAGTATTGGTGTCCTTTATTTCACTCACTCATGACTACACACAGGTATTCAGTGAACCTCTGACTAATAATAAAAAGACAAGCAATAATCCAATGTCATGGATTCATATTTTAATGAACAATTAGCTACATTCATAGACTACTGCATACTTCAAGTAGGAATTTAGTAATTAATTAAAGGATAAAATACACAAGTCTCAAGTCTAATCCTTGTTATTGACGGTATTTGAAGGAGTTAGGTGAAAGATACCAAGGTACAGAGCACAGAATTATTGGCCATAATAGTTCTTCATAAAAAAAATTCTTATTACTCTATATCCCCGAAGATAGAATTGTCCTAAAGCAGCTTCTAGGCTTAAAATTAACAATGAATGCATATCAGAAAAAACCTCTGTGATCATACCCCAACAGAGGAGATGAATGGGCCTTCTCTGGGTACCACAGAGTCGTTTAGGAGAAGTTCAGTGTCCAGCTGTTAGCAAGTCTGTATTAATCTCTCACGCTGGATTGTGAAGGGACTGTCTGCAAGTGCCACTCTGTCTGTCCACATCTGTGTCTGCCTGGCTCCAGCTGTTCTCACCATTCCCTGGCAAACACAGACAGAGCAACACATACACTTCAGGAAATTCTTGCTATGCATACAGAGAATGCAAATGGCCAGTGATGACATCTAGTGATTTTCAATTTAGAGCAACAAGAGGGATTCGTTTTAAAGAGCTACTGTGATCATGTAGGATGCGATGAAGGTCTTCTGGGATTTACCAAACATGATGGCTCACATCTCAATGAACTATATTCTACACACTGTGTACCTTTTAATGTCATAACCTGACATTTTGGACTAAAGGGGAAGAATTAATCACTGTGTGGAACCTCAGATCATTGAATGTTGCCATAACAACCAGCACCGGAACAACCAATACTTTTAAGGGAGGGTTTATTAACATGCTATAGTCATAGAATTTTTACGAAAATAATTAAATTGGGAGAAATGGTTATCTTTTTTTTCTCTTTTCCCCTCTGATGTGTTTGTTCCTGTTCTGCCATCAAACTGTGTTTATTTTTTGTTGTTGTTGTTGTTGCTGTTGATTTGTTAATGTGTACATACACTTACATAATAATTTTCTACTTAATCTACTTTTATAGTTGAGTTCCTTATTTTTTCTTTGTGATTAGTTTCTTTTTTCCTGTCTGTCTAAAGAGGCTTTGAAAATACATAAAAATTCAACTATATATGAATGTCCTTATGTCCTCTGAAGAAAGAGGCTGGTGGTGTCAAATAGATGAATAGATAGACACACAGACAGATAGATAGACGGACAGGCTGAAAGACAGAAGTAGAGATAAATAGACAGACAGACAGACAGACAGGCATTAGGGTTTGAGCTTTTTTTGCAAAAAAGAAAGGGCAAATATTGCCCCTTCAGGATGTGCCACGCTGATAGACTCCTACCCACAAAGACTAATAAAAGCCAAAGGTGCTGCAACAAAGTATTAGTTTAAGGGTGTGCATATTTATACAACCAGGTTCATTTAAACTTCAACTTTAATTCATATGGTGGCCAGTAGAGGGCTTTGGAAATTATATAGTGCTCCTTTAAAACCAAACACCATAAATCCTTCCATTTGTTGCATCTGTCATTTAGCAAACATTCAAGCCACAGCAAGCTCTTTAAACCAGGCTGTGACCGATCTTGTTCCATCATGTTGAACGTACTTTTTGCCAAATCAGATACATAGCCAAAAGGTCATGGAGGTTGTGAGTGATGAGACGCCTAGCCCAGCTTCAAGCCCGGCTTCTGGACAGCGACTTTCCTATAGAAATTAATTTCTGCTTTAATCTACAATAACACACCAGACTACCAGCATTTAGCCTGCAGTGATGTGTGAATATGGGAGTCAAACTCTACAGCATGTTAAATCTCAAGGAAGCAGCTAGGACACAATCGGTCATGAATTTATTATTTATTGACTAAGCAGGGGAATATTTCTTCTCTGTGTGTGTGTGTGCGTGCGTGCGTGCGTGTGTGTGTGTGTGTGTGTGTGAAAAATGACTCATTTCCAAACGATGACCATTTAATCTCACTCCACCCATCCGCATGCATTCCTAAACTGTGCAGAGGAAAGGCTTTTTAAGCAGAATCTCAGAGAGGGCCACTCAAGTCCCTGATGCTCACTGGGGGACAGCAGAGCACTCACAAAACAAACGCTGCCTGCTATTTATAGACGCCTGTCGGCATAGCAACCACGCTTTGTTTGTTTGAGTCACAAACTATTTCTCCTCTTCGCCTGAAAACCTGGGCGGTTTCACTTCTTTCATGACTTGGTGCTTCCCCTTCTAGGCACCCATCATGACTGACACTGCATATTTTTCCGATCTTTCTAAAGGCACTCTGTGTTACCTGTGAGTGTGGCTGCACGTTCCTTTGCTGTTTGTTTCGAATGCAATTACATCAAACGTGTTCCAGAAAAAAAACAACAACCCACAATTATATTAGATTGCTGTTTCATTATGCATTGAAAGCGTCCCACATGAGGACGTGCAAGATTTGAGCAGACACCGTTGCCAGGAGTGTCCTGGAGATAGAAAACAGCAAACTGATCATTATTCATCACGACAAGGAAAACAATATTGTGTGCTTTAAGATGTGAAGTTTAGACTGACATGCACCTGTTCCACTGTTTGCCTCATAATGACTAGAAACACTGGGAAAGCGCAAACCACCACCAAAGCAGCTCATTTCCCTCCATACTTTCATACCTGTTATATTATTATTATTATTATTATTATTACATTTTAACATTCTGGATCACTCATGCCTTGTCACTCACTTGCCAAACCGTTTAATCTTATTAGGGTTACGGGGAAGCTGGAGCCTATCTCAGCTAACACTGGGCAAAGGTTGGATATACTCAGCTCGCCAGATCATCACAGGGCAGCACACACACGACTATTTACACTCACCATCACACTTAGAGGCAATTAGCCCACTGTGCATGTCTTTGGACTGTGGAGAAAACCAGAGTACCCAGACGAAACCCATGCAAGCACAGGGAGAACATACACTCCACACAGAAATGCCCGAGCCCAAGACTCAAACCCAGCCTTCTTGCTGTGAGACTGTCATGCTAACCAGTACGCCACCATGACGCCCCGTACCACCCGTTCTGGAATCATTCAACAACAAACACATCCATGATTTTGGATTGAGTACCCAGAAGAAACCCACACAAGCACGGGAAGAACATACAAACTCAACACCTCGCCAAACCCGGAACTCAAACCCAGCACCTTTTTGTTGTGAGACTGACGTGCTAACCACTCTACGACCATGCCGCCACAAAGAGGCCAACGCCAAATACAACATAACCTCTTTGAGAGGTAATTCAAAGCTGGGGGGAGGAGCAAAGATTAAAAAAAGAAACACAAAGCATAGTTCAGAGCCAAATTATACACCTCAACTAGTACATATCACCTGTGTACTTTTTTTTATGATTATACATTATTATTCATAGATATGTTACTCAGGAATCATTATACAGTGTCATACAGCAGGATGACACTCTCAAACACTTAGGGAATGTTCGATTTGGATAATTACGTCTTTACTACTAGATGTAATGATAAGAATGTACTCATCACACATCATTCCAATCATTGTCGTGTTGTTTACTGTACATAATGTTCAGCTCTATTTGTTATACTCATGCATATTATTGAGTACTTGCATGGTAACATTCCCTAATTCATACAACATGCTATCTGGTAATTATCTTGTCACTTCACACAGGCTAGTCACAGTGCTAGGTTGTTCAACTCATATATTACTCTATACTACAAACAGTGTACACTTGTACGTGGTGAGAAACACAATAAAGCTCTCTACTTGTACTTTCTACTCGCACTGTAAGTAGCTAGAGCCAATTAATCCTGCATTATATTAAACATAGGGTCGGGGCGTAACTCAACCTTGGTTTTGGAGTGAGTTCTTACAGTTTTAAAGTCAAGTTAATCACAGCTCCAAAGAGAGAGTGACAAAGTTTACTTCTGCAACATTATGGAGGGAGTGATCGGTGGCTGTGCAATAGATAAGGCAAGCAATCACATGCAGAAACTCAAATACATGAGCGTGCACGTACACACACACACACACACACACACCCTTGTACTTTTATCTTAGTGGGGTCATTCATTGCATAATGCATTCCCCTAGCCCCATACCCTAACATTAACCATCACAGCTATATGCCACACCACAACTTTTACCCTAACCCTAACATAAACCTGAACCCTAATTCCAAAGTATTATACCTCAAACAAACCTTAGGAAAAAAATGAAGACAAACTAAATTGTTCTCACAATTCGGTTGGTTAAAAAAATGCACTCCGGTCCTCAAAATGTAGCAGGTACAAGCACACACACACACACACACACACAAGCAGTGTTTCTCCTGACTCAGCTGTTGTGTTGTGGGTGGCAGTTTCATTTCTCACTTAACCTGACTAGAGTAATGAGAGCAGACCAGACAGACGGTATGTACCTCCTACTTCCCCATGTCCTCATAGGCCTTTACTAGTACATACACCGAGCAACTCCTCCCACTTCACACTTTTTTTTTCTGTCTGGTTGACTGAATATGTGAAGCCGTTATTAATGCAGTATGTTTGTTTGCCGCAGGAAGCTGCAGTCCAGGAGGATCATAACACAGCACAGTTTAACGGTCCACTTTGTTTCATGCTTCTAAATAGACTCATCAAATAATTACCCAGGCCCTCCTGGGTGAATATACGACTGTGGTGCCATTTAATGTTTTATACACACACACACACACACACACACACACACACACACACACACACTTCTCACACACACACACACACACACACACACACACACACACACACACACACGTGGGTGTTTGTGTGTGTGTGTGTGTGTGTGTGTGTGTGTGTGTGTGTGTGTGTGTGTGTGTGAAATAAAGGGCAAAAACATTTCACATCCAGATAAAGTGCAGTATACAGTATATGTATGTATGCAAATAACACGAGTCATGAATAGTAACAGGCTGCAAGTTGGCACAAGAAGGCAGCAAGAAGGTCCCAGGTTTGATTCCCAGGCTCAGGTGTTTTTGTGTAGTGTTTTCTTATTCTCCCCATGCTTGTGTGGGTTTCCTCCTGGTGCTCCGATGTCCTCCCACAGTGTAAAGACATGCACATTAGGCTAACTGGCAATTACAAATTGATCCTAGGTGCGAGTTTTAGTGTGAATGGGCATGTGTGTGTGTGTGTGTGTGTGTGTGTGTGTGTGTGTGTGTGTGTGGTGGGGGTCTGGTTCGGATCAGTGTGTACCCTGCCTTCGCCCAGTGTTGGCTGAGATCCAAGTAGGACCGTAGTAGGATTAAGCAGTTTAGCAAAAAGTGATTTATATTACCTGTAGAGTACTGAGAAAACAGCAACCTAGCCAACTACAACTATACTTGACCTGAAATATAATCATTCAATTACATCAAAGAATATTATGCTTCCATTAATGTGTGAATCCATTCAACATTCTTGTGTATGAATCGACTTTTTCATGAATCATCCATTATAGGCCATGAAAAATGTACATATTAGTGTCCAACAGGAATAAAATGCACTAAAGTTTGAGTACTAACTTAAATTCATTCTTAGGCAAAATGTATTTATTTGTGAATTATTCATTCATTTTCTAAGCCACTTAATCCTAACTAGGGTTGCAGGGAAGCTGGCGCCTATCTGGCAACTATAAGCGAAGGTGGGGTACACCCTGAACAGCTTACCAGACCATTGCAGGGCCCACACATATACAACCATTTGCACTCACACTCACACCTAGGGGCATTTTAGAAAGCCAATTAGCCTAATGTGCTTTGGAGTGTGGGAGGAAACCAGAGTACCCGGAGGCGACTCACACATGCACAGGAAGAACATGCAAACTCCACACAGAAATAACAGTTCCCAGGACTTGAACCCAGGACCTTCTTGGAGTGACATGCTACCCACTATGCCACTGTGCTGTCCCCCAGCAATATAGTGTAGACATGCTGTAGGGCAGTATTGGCTTAGTGGTTAAGGCTCTGTGTTACTGATCAGAAGGTAAGGGTTTCAAATTCCATATACCACCAAGCTGCCACTGCTGGGTCCTTGAGCAAGGCCAGTAACCATCAATCTTCTCAGTTGTATAAATGAGAAAAAAATATACATTGTTTTGGTTAAAGCTGAGGTTGGTAACTTTTAGTTGTATACACAAACCAGTATACTGGTTGAAATGGTCTTTTCACCCAAACAGCAGACAAATAATTGATGGGATCTGAAAGGTTCTGAAAAAATCTGTCATCTGTGGCCACTATAATACTGTAAAAACTCAGACCAATCACTGTCTTGCCATACACTGAGAAATATGCAATCAAATGCTCCTGTCTCTCCATGTTCATGTCTCCCTAATTGACCCTACCATGTATGAATCAACAATAGGAGTGGACCTCATGGGTATGGAAGAGGGGTGTGGCTTTTGAAGGTCCTCTAAGGGCAGGAGAGGGTTTAGCCTGAACCCTGAAGAGATGCTACTTTCAAATTTTGCTAGCTTTCCAGATTACCAACCCTCACTTTAAGGGTGTCTGCCAAGCACTATGAAAGAACTGTTTCTTCCCATGCAGGCCTACAGTGTGATGTAGCCATGTATTTTCATGGAGACATTTAGCAGACAGGTTTTTTCCCAGCAAGTTATCAAGTACTACGACATAAAATATTCGGTTATAATTCATAATCTGAAAGACTAGAGATTAACACTAACTTGTACAAATGTGGAGTGGATTTGACATTAGCTACAAAGGACAAACATGTCTGAGGGAGTAGACATTTAAACCTTTGAGGAAGCAATGAACACACCAGGTTGGCTGATGTACAGGAGGAAGCTCAATTAACCAGTAAGAAGCTAGGACGCTGCAGCAGAGCATACATGCTCAGATCTGAGATGTTGGAAACATGGGCGTGTTGTTATAAATCAAGGCGCACAGATAATGTGGTGCATGCAAGGTTATCTGTTTTCGATTTGAGTCAGCGACGTGACCTTGATGAGCTGAGTCACATGAGACCCTACGGGAGCTCATGAATCGGTTGAGGAACAGCATTCTCAATGCCATCTTTTAGCGACAAATGTTTTGCTGCTCAATGATAATGTCACCACTGGGATACTAGAGAAAATAGATGAACCCCATTAGTTTAAGAGTCGAGTCACATTTTAAAGCATAAAACCAGAAGAATGTATCTGGGGGAAGTTGATATAAGTGCATATAACAGAATATCAGGACACTGCAGTGAAATATTTGTACAATAACTATTTTAAACTGAGTTTTCAAAACTTGAAAACTACACAGACAAACCTTGACCCAAGTGTCTCGCTCTCTCCCGGTTGCTATGCCATCTGCCTGTCTGTTGCTAGGACAGTTTAGGGCACTCGATGACAGCTCACAAGAGACGCAGTAGCCAAGGCAACTCTGCAGAAAGGAACTCGCGTAAGTCACTGTAGTTGTTTGTAAGGTTTTCTCTCTTGTTCCATTTCCTTTATTATGTCTCCATGTTGGGGGCAACTTTACATGCTGAATTTCGGTGTATTTTTAGATGGAGGCCAGACGCCACCTCAGACTGCTAGGCTTTCAGAAAGGAGAGGGTCTTCTCCCATTTCTTTACATAGACTGAAAAAGCAATTCCTCCTTTTATATCAGGGTATAGAAGATATGGCAAAACTACTGAAAATGTACTGTAGTACAAGGAAGTACACGGAGAGTAAACTAATAGCCAAAATGTATTCAAATGGTTAAAAATTGGTAATACTAATGCCATGTAACCTAATTTTCCAAGAATACATTCTAGAAACCGATATCATTGGCCACAGTGTAACTTACCAGTCACTTCATTAGGGACACCCGGGCAATGGCTTTTTTGGCAATTAATCCTGTGAAAGCAGAAAATAATGAGGAATACGGGACCAGAGCTTCATTTCATGGTCACATCAAACATGAAAATGGGGGGAAATGCAATATCAGTGACTATGAGCTTAGCATTTTTGTTGGTCCCAGAATGCCTGGTCTGAGTTCCTCAGAAACTGTTGATCTGCCAGGATTTTCACACATAACAGACTTCAAAAAAAACCCAAAAACACCCAGTTCTGATAGTTCTGTGAAGAGAAATGTTTTGCTGACAAGTCTGTGGAGAATGTCCAGACTGATTCACAGGAAAGCCACTACATGGTAATTCATAAACTCATGTAACCACTCTATACAAACATGCTGAGCAGAAAAGCATCTCAGTACGCACAAATCTTGAGATGTCTGGGTCACAAAAGCAAAGAGCCACATTGGTTCTGCTCTTATCAGCCAGGAATACAAAGCTATTCTATTCTGCAGGGTTAACCGAAGCTGGGCCATTGAAAATTGGAAAAGCATCATCTAGGGTACCACCCAAGACCCTTTGACTGCATCCTTGTTTCCCTTACCTGTATCATATATTTGCGTCTTAGTCCCTCCCACAGAGGAAATATGAAAAGACGTGAGGAAACAATGTAAGGAGTTAAACCGTGGAAATGTGTTTTAAGACAAATTTGAGGTTGTATCCAGAGCGACGTCCGCTTGTAATTCTTCCGGATGTAAAGGGCGGACTATATATACGCTGCCATGTAGCTCTTCCATGAAGGCTGCTCTCATGTATCCTCACTCATCGCTCTGCGATCCTTGCTCATCGATGCACAAATAAAAGAATTGGGACAGCCGAAGAAGATGTTGGACCAGAAGAACTTCCAGTTCAAATATGGTTTTGAGCTGTACCCATGGTCTGATGAATCTTTATCTCTGCATATGGGAATGATCAAGTCATCTATATTTGGCCATCAAAGGAAGAAAATGGCAAGTGAAGTATATGGAATGAGGGGGAAAAGAATGTGATTTAATTTCTGAGGTAAACCAGCAGCAGACCTGAGCACATGTATACTTCTAATGAGCATGTGTGCTTACAAATCATTATCATCTTCTTCCAATAAAGTCCTGCTTAACTTAAAACTGGGGCTGCACTGTGGCGTAATGATTAGAACGTCAACCTCTCAAGCTCGACGAGGGCGTCCAGCCGCCCTGTGACCCTAATATGATTAAGTGATTCAGCAAATGTAAGAATGAATCAATAAACTTGAAACAGACAAGTAAAATTGTTGATAAAAGACAAGGCATCAAGGGGAATGTCTCTACCCCAGTAAGTCTAGTAACTCTTGCTTATGGTTGCAGATTTATAAAGCGGTTCTACTGTTAAATGGTAAAGAATGGTAAATAAAATCAAAGAATAGCAGATAGCTTTTAATAATGTATCCTAAGTAACCGAATGATCCTTGGGAATGATTTGGCTGCAGTGGATTTAGAGCCTTTTCTGAACCTACAAAGTAGATGGGATAGCCATCACAGGGCACCATGAACATGCACATTCACTGCTAGAGGCAAATTGGAGAAGTCAATCCACCTACAGGCATGTTCTCGGAGCTGAAAAACAGCCAAGAAGAGGAAACACCATGAGCACATAAGGTCATGTGAAACACACACACAAACACACACACACTGGGCACGTACAGTCAAATACAAATACCCTTGGGTCAAGGTCAAACTGAGGACCCTGGAGCTGTCAGGCCACAGTGTTACCCACTACACTGTATGCTTCACCTCAGCTGATCAAGGACAGCATACCGGTGTCCTCAGGAACGCAGAAACACTGACTCTTTCCCAAAGTGGATAAGTGGCTAATTATAGGCATTTATTATTATTACGAATTGAAGAGGCCAATACTTTGAAGAGCTGAAATTCCCGAAATAGGTGAAGTTTGATTACAACAGCTACATTCCACACTTATCTGCTGTACGAGAATATAATCCTGAAGAAAGAAGACAGGAGACAAACCTTACTCCACTATAAACACAAGAACTCCCAACCAATCTTATGCTGATGAGTGTGTGTGTGTGTGTGTGTGTGTGTGTGTGTGTGTGTGTGTTTCATTCCTAATGGTTTTTGTTCAATTCTCTCTTCAGTGAAGTTCATCTCCCCTACACAAAAGCAGCTGTGTTTATATTACAGAATGATAGACCATAAGAGCTTCACTTTTAACTCTCTCTCTCACACACACACACACACACACACACACACACACACACACACACACACACACACACACACACACAC
>JAOUQZ010000028.1:6471587-6486756 GCA_028564935.1 Neosilurus hyrtlii
CTCCATCCATCCAATCTATCTTCATTCCTATTCTCCATCCATCCAATCTATCTTCATTCCTATACTCCATCCATCCAATCTATCTAAATCCCTATACTCCATCCATCCAATCTATCTTCATTCCTATTCTCCATCCATCCAATCTATCTTCATTCCTATACTCCATCCATCCATTCCATCTTCATTCCTATTCTTCATCCATCCAATCGATCCAAATGCCTATTCTCCATCTATCCAATCTATCTTCATTCTTATACTCCATCCATCCAATCTATCCTGATTCCCATACTCCATCCATCCAATCTATCTTCATTCTTATACTCCATCCATCCAATCTATCTTCATTCATATTCTCTATCCATCCAGTCTATCTAAATCCCTATAATCCATCCATCCAATCTATCTTCATTCCTATTCTCCATCCATCCAATCTATCTAAATCTCTATACTCCATCCATCCAATCTATCTTCATTCCTATTCTCCATCCATCCAATCTTCTTTCTTATACTCCATCCATCCAATCTATCATCATTCCTGTTCTCCATCTATCCAATCTTCTTTCTTATACTCCATCCATCCAATCAATTTTCATTCCTATTTTTTATCCATCCACTCTATCTAAATCCCTATACTCCATCCATCTAATCTCTTCATCCCTATAATCCATCCATCCAATGTATCTTTATTCCTATTCTCCATCCATCCAATCTATCCTGATTCCCATACTCCATCCATCCAATCTATCTTCATTCTTATACTCCATCCATCCAATATATCTTCATTCATATTCTCCATCCATCCAGTCTATCTAAATCCCTATACTTCATCCAGCCATTCTATCTTCATTCCTATAATCCTTCCATCCAATCTATCTTTATTCCTATACTCCATCCATCCAATCTATCTTCATTCCTATACTCCATCCATGAAATCTATCTTCATTCCTATACTCCATCCATCCAATCTATTTTCCTTCTTATAGTCCATCCATCCACCCATCCACCCTATATTCATTCCTATCCTCTATCAATACATCCACCATATATTCAGTCTTATTCTTTATCCATCCACCAATTTTAACTTTATCCCTATCTCCATCCATCCATTCTTTTTATCCCAATTCTTTATACACCCATCCTGTCTTCATTCCTACACTATTTATCCACTCTGTATTCCCATTATATTCCCATTATATTTTAACCATCCACTCATTCTGTTCTTCTGTCTTTCCATTCAACAATCTTTTCCTCCCTTACACCCTTCTATTTATGCACCCGACCTTCATTGCATCAGTCCATCCACTGACCAACCTTTCTTTTCATCTATCCATTAGTAGATCTATCCTTCCTTTCTGTCTTCCATTCACCATTCCCTTTGTCCACCCATTCAGTCCTATTCCATTCATCCATTCTTCTTTGTATAATTACTTCTATACATACACTATTCTCTTCATCTATCCACATACTTGTATGACTGTTAAATACCATTTTGATTATAATTAAACTTTGTAATATGAAACAGCTTACCAGCTAGGTACAGTAGCCCCTCCCCCTTTTCTCTCCCTCCTCTTGAGTAGAATAGAGCATTATAGTGTGGTTCAAAGATTAGCCTCATTTATCTGTGTCAGGCCTCATCAGTCCACTTCCTGCTGCTCATTCAACCTACCTCTCCAGCTGAGTGCTGCTTCTACACACTCACCAATGTGGACTCACTGCACGCAATTTACCAACAAATAATGTTTATCACTGCCAGAATCAGAGCTTCAAGTCTCAAATAAAGGAAAAGAATGCAGATGTTGCCAGAGTTCAGAAACATCTTAATGAGATAGAAAATAGCCACATCTTGCCTGAGATTGCACAGAACTTCGGAAAAGGGTGAAGGCTGATTTTAAGGAACCTTTGGTTAGGCAGCACACACTTGTTTGGAAAGGCTGATGGAAAAAAGAAGAAAATCCCCAGAGATGTGGAAGGCAGGAATGCTGCTCTGGCTGCCTCGGTTATACACTCTCAGGGAAGACTTCACAGAGATGACACGTGGAGAACAGCAGAGGTGGAGACAGTCTCTCTTTCTAAACAGACACACTCTCTCACTACCCACATGACTTGACCCAAGAGGGGAAATGGAACAGAAATGGGCAGTGTTTTAGTATGAGTCTTATCTCTGCATGCAGCACGTCAGCCTGTCATCTCTTTACTACTTCTCCCAACGTTCCAGCTTCAACTCCAGGAAATTACTTTGCTGTATTGGATTTGTGATTAAAAAAGTCTGTGGTAAAGTCTGCGACACGCTCCTGTTATTGAAAGGGCCCAAAATACCTTGGGGTAAATTAGTTGCTTGTCAGTGAATGTCATAAGATGAAGAAAGCATGCATAACAAGGAATAGCTATACCTAGCCAAAAATAACAGTTGTAAGGGTGGGTTTCGCTATTCCACAGATTGTTTCTATCAGTGCAGCTTTCCTGTTATTGAATTCCTTTCTCAATGCATATCCTCCTTCACACTCAACGCACTTGCTGCTCATGTCACCAATGAAGTTTAAGCCAATGGGCATTGGCTTTCTGTGCCACCACTGCCCATCCTGCCTCTCAGGAGCTTTACATCTTCTTGTTCCTATACTCCCTCCTCTACAGCAAGACGCTGGTTTAGCCTTGTCACTCAGTGGGTACTAAACTATATAATCCAGCCCTGGCTGTGCATCACAGGTAATCCATAATGTGAAGTCAGCATAGCTTGGAAATAGATTGTTAGGAGTCTTCAAGGATGTAGTTCTTGAAGCGTAGAAGAAGGTGAGAATACTATTTCTCTTTACTTGTTTGCTACACTTGGACTCTCAGATGCCAGCCAAATTGACTTGGGCTAAAATATTACGCATGTCATTACTCCATACGGACCCAATCCAATTCATGCATTCCACTACTCATCTTCAGTAACTGCTTTGACCTGGTCAGGGTCCTGGCATACAGCCTATCTTGGGAACCCTGGAGGCAAGATGGACCAATTCCTCCCGGATGGGACACCAGCCAACATAATACACCATACATATATTTAAGGAGAACAATGAGGAGAACATGTAAGACACTACACAGGCACAGGATGGAAAATCCAACTGCAGCATAGTGGACATATGACCAGCCTGCTTGTATGGGACAACCAGCAACATTATTTTACTCACCATTGCCATTTATATAATTCAGTGTTGATATGTACATATTGGTACCCTAATGATACAATTTCGGCCTGCTTCATGCTTCTAAATACCACCACCTGCTGCACCCCAACATCAACCACCCAGGTCATGGATTCTGTTAGCATTTATTTTTTTTAATTAGCCCAATTATATTACATTTAAGTACAGAATTATGTTTTATGATGTGGTTCTATCCATCAATTAATGAGAAGGTATTTCATTAAGTGGAAGGCACGGTAGCATAGTTAGCCCATCCACCTCACAGCAATAAGGTCCTAGGTTCAAGTAAGGGGCTCCCATGGTTGCGTGCACCCTACTTGTGCCCAAAGATGGCTTAGATGGGCTCCAGTTTAACCCGTGACTCTAGTGGGATAAAGCAGTTTGGTCCATGTGCTTGGTTTTAGATACCCCCACCACCGCTCAGGCATCACATTACCTCATCAGGCCTGAGGAGAACACAGTACACAGGCTCGTGGTCAACAATGTTCTCTATTTTGTCCAGACCTCATCGAGTTTTATACAGTAATTTTAATAAAGCAATGCAGCTACACGTAGTTCATATAGAATAGACAAGTGAGGGTGTGGTCATTAGAGGAGGCGTGGCTATTTACAATGTGATGAACTCTGCGCAGGGTCTCTGATTTCTACATGTGAGCCTAACAGAAATAAACGAAAGAAAAGCGTGTGAGCCCACATTTACCTAACAGTTGCCTCATTGTCATAATCATTCATGCTGTCATTAATCCCATAATCCATTAATCCATGATTAATGCCATTTGAAATTAACACACTTTACTAGCCAACAAGTGCAAAGTTTAAGATTAAACTGTGCTAGTAAATACTTTTCGGGGTAAATAATTCTGCTTCCAGGCTATGATCACACTCTAATGTGTAAGTATCCTCTTGTGGGTTGGTATATTGTGCATATAACTCCAGCTTGTGGTTAAGGAAGGAACAGAGTTAGTGACAAGGGAGTAATTTGGTCATACTACGAGAATTGTTCAAATGAGCAAGTGAAACATGAGACTGATGGTAAGCCAGCTAAGAATAGAAAGCTGTTTTCAGTCATGTTTTTCTGCTAAGTTCCTCATTACACACAGACTCCATGGTTGCTGGGAGACTTCCTCTGTTCCATCACATTATAGAGAGAACGGTATTGAATGTGAATCTAGACCAACAGCGAGGATTAAAAGCAAAGTGAGATGGATTAACACGAGCAACAGTTCTAAGCAAATGCATTCAGGCCTAGTCTTACATACAACTGCAATAGTGTAGTAACATATTAGGAATACAGCCATTAAAAGGAATTTGAATATAATATGGCTCGTAGTAATGCATGCCTTAGGGCGTTTTCACACTTGGCTTTTTCACTCAGATACTTGAGTCCGCACCCATTATTGATTCTGCGCTCGTTTGGGAGAAGGATTCATAATCACAGGTTCGCATTTACATTCCTAACAAAC
Organism: Neosilurus hyrtlii; assembly: GCA_028564935.1. Taxonomy (NCBI): domain Eukaryota; kingdom Metazoa; phylum Chordata; class Actinopteri; order Siluriformes; family Plotosidae; genus Neosilurus; species Neosilurus hyrtlii. The sequence continues at coordinate 6,476,239 of JAOUQZ010000028.1, forward strand.
CATGAATCAATCGTGCATTTCCATATCCTCGTCACTTCTGTGCATGCAGGCCTACAAAATTATAAGCACTAGAGTCACGAGATTTTGATGTAGTACCAACACTCAAGCACCTGCTTTATTTAAAATATGCAGGGCAACACTGTGGTGTAGTGGTTAGCATGTCGGCTTCACAGCAAGAAGTCGTGGACAGGGTGTTTCTGTGTGGAGTTTGCATGTTCTCCCTATGTTTGTGTGCGTTTCCTCTGGGTTCCTCCCACAATCCAAAAACATGCACATGAGCCTAATTAGCTGTTCCAAATCCCTAGGTGTGAGTGTGAGTGTGAACGGTTGTGTGTCAGCCCTGCGATGGCCTGGTGAGCTGTCCAGGGTGGACCTCTCCCAGAGTCCCCGCGACCCTAATTAGGTTTAAGGGGGTTAGAAAATGAATGACTAAATGAATCCAAAAACTTGCACTTTAGGATTATTGATTGTCCCCTGGTGTGGATGTTAGTGTGAAGGTTGTGTGTGTGTGTGTGTTGGCCTGGCAATGGTCTAGGGAGCTGTTCAGTGTGTAGCCCACCTTCGACCATTGTTGGATAAGATAGGCTTCGGCCTCTCCACAACCCTATGTATGCATGCAAACTGGATCTCAGATATATGGAAACAAGCCCATGAACAAAGGTTTCAGGAAGGATGGATTCTGTCGGCCTGGAAATAGCTGCACGATCTATCAGGGCAAATGACCCACAGTAAAAAAAATGTGAGTGAAAATGACCATTAAGGACACTGATTTCCTAAATTGCATCCCATGAGTCATCAGCACTAATGTATTACATTTTAAACTTCATTAAGTTGACTCCTGATTGTCCAGAAATATATGCATAGTGATACACATTTGTGTCCCACCCAATGTGCATTCCACCTCATGTCCAGTATGCCCGCAAAACGCCCATATCCCCCCATCACCCTGACTGATAGTAGTTACTAAAGGAAAATGACACAATGCACAATTTATTTAAGAACTTGCTCTGGTGTGTGGTATGCAGTACTGTCTCTTGTGTTCTTGATATGTGCAGCTTACCTCCCTGAACTACAATTTCCAATTTCTTTTGCACATTGTTACATTCCAAATTGAAAGCACAGATGGAATCCGTGCACAAAGTCACCACTAGGGAGTTGCAAGGAAGAAGAATGGCCTGCATGCCGACATGCACTCATTGGAGAAAGGAATGTTTTTTATCTTGACATCAAAAACCTCACGTCAGTGCTGTAGTACAAAAGTGGCTTGCGTCTGTGTGCTTCGCCCACGAAGAGCAGCAGACGAATAAAGCTCGGATGAAAGGGGGCTGGTTAGGAAGGCATCGTTTTACATCAACTCCATCCAGGTAGCTTTCCTTACTCTACTTATACTTGGGCACCGTGATGAGTTCCCTTAATCTTTTAATGTAAAGGTATGAAGTACATCAAAGAGCATGGCACATCTCCCCATTTGGCAAACACCTTTATTCAGCGTAATTAACAACTGAGGTAAGATAAGCAACTAGGGGTTTTTTAAGGATCCAACAGTAGCTCTCTAATAGGACTAGGATTTAAACTCCCATTATTAGCCAGAATCTGTATACACTACTGCCCGTTTTAGCTCCATCATCACACATGGATGTTTGGGGTGGAGGACAGTTGGTCTTAAGAATCCACTGACATGTTTAAATAGACCTCTCTCACTCATTTACCAAGCAATTTAATCCTACTAGGGACACGGGGAGGCTGGCGCCAAAAAAAAGCTGACACTGGGCAAAGGCAGGGTACACCCTGAACAGCTCATCAGATCATTGTACGACAAACACACACAACTGCAGATGAAACTCTAAAAATTAGAATATCGTGCAAAAGTTAATTTATTTCAGTAATTCAACTTAAAAGGTGAAACTAATACATTATATAGACTCATTACATGGATTAAACAACGTCAGAAGCGTCTTACCTGGGCTAAAGAAAACAAGAACTGGTCTATTGCTCAGTGGACCAAAGTCCTCTTTTCTGATTTTGAATTTTGCATCTCATTTGTAAACCAGGGTCCCAGAGTCTGGAGGAAGAATGGAGAGGAATACAATTTAAGATGCTTGAAGTCCAGTGTGAAGTTTCTACAGTCTATGTTGATTTGGGGAGCCATGTCATCTGCTGGTGTTGGTCCTCTGTGCTTTATTAAGTCCAGAGTCAACGCAGCCGTCTTCCAGGACATTTTAGAGCACTTCATGCTTCCTTCAGCAGACAAGCTTTATGAAGATGCTGACTTCATTTTCCAGCAGGACTTGGCACCTGCCCATACTGCCAAAAGTACCAAAACCTGGTTCAATGACCGTGGGATTACTGTGCTGGATTGGCCAGCAAACTCGCCTGACCTGAACCCTATAGAGAATCTATGGGCCATTGCCAAGAGAAACATGAGAGACATGAGACCAAACAATGCAGAAGAGCTGAAGGCCGCTATTGAAGCATCTTGGTCTTCCATAAGTCCTCAGCAGTGCCACAGACTGATAGCACCCATGCCACGCTGCATTGAGGCAGTAATTCATGCAAAAGGGGCCCAAACCGAGTACTGAGTACAGATGCATGATGATACTTTTCAGAGGGCTGACACTTCTGTATTTAAAATCCTTTTTTAATTGATTTCAAATAATATTCTAATTTTCTGAGGTTTTAGATTTGGGATTTTCATAAGCTGTAAGCCATAATCATCAAAATTATAACAAATAAAGGCTTATAACAAATTTCACTTTGCATGTAATGAGTCTATTTAATATATTACCTTCCCCTTTTTAAGCTGAATTACTGAAATAAATGAACTTTTGCATGATGTTCAAATTTTTCAAGTTTCACATGCATTCACACTCATATTCACACCTAATGTGCATGTCTTTGGACTGTTAGATGAAACCAGAGTACCCGGAGGAAACCCACACAAGCACAGGGAGAGCATGCAAACTCCACAGAGAAACGTCGAAGCCCAGGACTCGAACCCAGGCTGTGAGGCGAACATGCTACCCACTGCGCCACCGGGCAACCCCAAATTTCGCTACATTTTTGCTTGATGAAATCGTATTTATAATGCAAGTGTGCATGCTTTGCAAAAAATACTATATACACTGAATGTATTTGCAGAGGCAATATTCTAAGGGTATCCCTTATAAAAATATAATGCTTGATGTGTACTAAGGTATTATATCACGTAACCCAATTCTGGTACTTTAGTACAGTTGAGTATCCTGATAAAACAGCCATTTAAAGAATGATTTGTGCCTTCAGAGACAAACAGCATGGCTTGGCTTGCTCTGCTTTTGCACGCAAACCTGTGAGGGAGTGTGTTCTGAGAGCTTGTCTGGATAGGCCTCGTTTTACACTGTGTTCTCAGGAACAAGGTGAAGCCAGGTTGCTGTTCATCCCTCCCCTCTGGTGTGTAAACAACATTTCTGGTTCAGCTGGCTCTCTGTGGCCATTGGTTGCTCCTGTCCCTGTCAATCACTGTGCCCTTATGTAAGCACTGTCTGCAGGTGGAGGTGTGTCCCTCCATATTTCACTGACACTTGAGCGTAAAAGGTTAGTCCTGCCCACATCTGTCACTCCATTTTCATGCTTCAGGAATCCAAGCCCATTAGAACACTTATGGTGCTGTTAAAAGTGCAAATGCAGTCAAAAAAAATTTTTAATCAAAAACACTGACAAGAATGAGCACTATCAGTAGTAACGTTTGAATGTGTGTCTGTCAGTTGTAACTCAAGACAAATAAGCTGGCACACGAGAGCACTCTTGATTAGACCACACACTGTGTCTTCATTACAACTCATTAACAATTAAACGTAAGCAGTGCTGAGGACAGTTGTGCTCCCAGCTCCCTGTAACATAGAACATACAAACGGTTTAGACAATTTAAAAAGCAACCTTCAGATTACACAACCAGACTGACTTCACGGTGACGCACAAAAAAGCAGCTTTGTAGCAAGAAAACACAACAATATACTCTTCACTGACGTCATTAACTTTTATTTCACCTCATCTCAAATTGCTTTATCGTTTATTAGGGTCACGGGGAGGCCTGTGCCCATCCCAGGCGTATCCAGGCAATGGCAGGGTACATCCTAACATACAACTATTCAACCACCTAGGGGCAATCAAGAATATCCAATTAGCCTAATGTGCATATTTTTGGACTGTGGGAGAAAACCGGAGTACCCGGAGGATACCCAAGCACATGGGGGACATTCAAATTCCAGGACTTGATATGTTGCTGTGAGGCATGAGTGCAAACCACTATACCACCATGCCGCCCGACAAACTGTGATTACATGCATATATATTCAAATTATAAATGCCCCTTCGACTGTCAGCACTGGGTGAAGACGTGGTACACCCTTGCCAGACCATTGCAGGGCCAACACACACAAAACTGTTCACACTCACACATACTGGGGGAATTTGGAACAGCCAGTTAGCCTTTTGTCCATGTCTTTAGACTGGTACCCGGAGGAAACCCTAACAGGTATGGGCAGGGACATGCAAACTCCAAACAGAAACACCCTTGCCAAGCTTGGGACACAAACCCAGGCCTTTCTTGCTGTGAGGTGGATGTGCTAACCACTACACCACCATGCCACCCTGGCCAAAATTATTTTGTTTTAGATTATGCAAATTGGTCACAAATATATACGCATCAACCTGTTTCTTTTTTTTCATTTATCTAATTTTATAGCATTATCAGACCTCTGAGAATCAGTAGATACACAATACTGATTCAACACTGGCCATTTTTATATCATTTTAATAACTACCAATGTTTTAATGTGTGTGTGTGTGTGTGTGTGTGTGTGTGTGTGTGTGTGTGTGTGTTACAGCTATCGTTGAGCATAAACACATCCCTGAATCCGAACTTTTTTCAAACTTGTTAGTTCACATCCCATGTCATATCATGCAAGATATTTCAGTAGACGTCTTTCATCAGGATGCAATTCCTCTCTTTGGCATGTCGTCTGATTTCTGATTTTTAACTGTCATCATAGACACACAGGCAGGAAACAAAAATATTATCCTATAATACCAGATTAAACCTGTGAGTTGAATTAAACCTTAATATTGAACCTAAAGTAAAATGGTATTTCATGTTTAAATACGATGCAGATTTTTAAAAATGTCTATTTAGCTAACAGAGCCAACTTTGGTATTAATACACAAAAACAGTCGGCTGTGTTCGCAGCACGCATTAACGAAATAACGGGACTGGACTGCAAAATCGAATCTGATAGCAGTCCAATGCAATTATCATCTAATTAGTGCATCCTGCTTCTCTATACAGTTGGTTCTATAAGGATTCTCTGAGCAGTTAACAAGTTGTGCTGTTTAAAACGGTTCATAATCAGAAGGATTTTCTGAAAGGAAGCCAACCGTTTAATGTCTGTGTAGATCTGTAATTTCACAACTGGTGGCTTTTCAGTTGAGATTTTCTCAGTTTTATGCAAATTATATAGTATACATATTATAGATTATTTTATGGAACAAAAGCAACAAATCCAAACAGCAAGCTTAAATCAGCTCTTTGACCAATCCCCTGGCACGTGTCGTCCTCCAGTTCTTCAGTTCCCTACCCACAACATTGGTTCCCACAATGCAATTAGTTCCTATTGAACAGTTTAACAAAAACTTTTATTATATCCTTTTATATACTGTAATAAAGTTCATTAAATATCTACAGAGAGATTTGGAAAAAACAAGCTTAGAGGCAAAGAAAGAGAGATCACTAGTGATTACACTCTAAAACAAAAGATAATAAATAAAATCAAAAAATGATTTTGTATGTATCTATTACAGGTAGTCTGCCAACAAAGATCAGTCAAACTTCAGTCAGGATCATTAACAAACAGTCCCACAAACAAAACACTGATAATTATTAGTCCCAATAAACCAGTAGAGATTGTTTTAAGGCTACAAAAAGCCATTCATTCAACCATTCACATCTACACTCATTCCTAGAGGCAATTAGCCGCGAGGAAACCGGAGTACCCAGAAAAAACCCACAGAAGCACGAGACAAACATGCAAAGTGTACATAGAAATGCTCTTGCCGAGCCTACAACTCGAACCCAGGACCTTCTTGCTGTGAGGGAAACATGCTAACCGCTACATTGTGTGCATTGATATGTCCATAACATATCATTCATTCATTCATTTTCTGAATCATTTAATCCTAAGTAAGGTCCCATCTCAGCCGACTCTGGGCAAGGGCAGATTATACCCTGGACAGCTCGCCAAGCCATCACAGAGTAACATATCATGATGTCATTTTCTTTACTGTGTTATCCTTTATTAAGGTCGTAGGGAGGCTTGACCCCATCCCAGCTGATTCTGGGTGTAGACGGGGTACACCTTGAACAGCTTGCCAGGTCATTGCAATGCCAAAACACACGTGCTAGCTCCTATGCCACCATGTCATCCTATGACTAATTCAACAACATCCAAATCAGTCAACAACATCATCTGGAAAGTTGCATTACCTTTATTTTTAATGAATTACGTACTTTCCCCTGGGAAACTGGGGACTTCTCACTCGCTTGTGTGAACTTAAGGAAAGGGTTTCCCTTACAAGGACAGCCTCGGAAACTCTTCAGAGCATCACTTAACACAGTGAATTACCCACTGGTCCTGTGAATCATCTGCATGTTTCCGTCATTATCCTCAAGATGCCATTGTACTCATATGAGGACGTCATATTTTCTCCCAACTACATTGCGTATCGGGTTTGTCCTTGTAAGATCTTCACAGATATTACTCTTCCGCCAAACTTTTACTGTTTCCTGTTGTATGCTGTATTACCGTTCGTTACATGTCTGTAGAGACTTGGAAGAGCTCAGTCGAACCTCAATCAGGATCGATAACTGTTTGTAGACACTGATCTGGTTGAATAGTTATTAGGTGCGAAGAAGTGTGGAGAAAATACAACACAGACAGACAGACAGACAGACAGACAGACAGACAGATAGATAGATAGTAAAAACTAATACAAAAATTGGTGCATTATATATGGTGTCTGTATTAGCAACAGTTCCTGCTGGTTGCTACAGATGCTTCAACGCCTCCGCCGGGAGTCACTGTAGATTTTTTTCTGCTCTAGTTGGCAAAACTTATGGGCATCTAATGGCTACACGTCATAATGCACATAATGGAGCCAATGCATTATATATTATACCTGCAACAACCTTTATAGTGCACTCATTTATATAATGCACATGGTAGGAGTTATGTAAATGTAAACAGAGTGAGGGGGGAGAGCCTGAGGTATCAGGGATCCCAGCAACCCGTTATATAACTGGACCTGATGTGCACCACGGGGACAAACCTCAATGAAGTTGCACGACACACACACACACACACACACACACACACACACACACACACACACAATAAGCACTTAATGCGTGCATAAATGATAGAGACGTGACTGAATGGTCCTTGTGATCTGGATGTGTGTGTGTGTGTGTGTGTGTGTGTGTGTGTGTGTGTGTGTGTGTGTGTGTGTGGGTTGTTCCTGCAATCGAGATGAGCGCCGCTTACAACTTCCGCGATTGTGTGTTTCACGCACGGACAGAAAGTGCAAAAGGCAAAAAAAAAGCCACGTCGAAGCACTGGCGTTGTAAAAGTAGGTTACAGTACAGTAGTGTGTGCGTAGTAGTGTAGTTGTAGTGTACGTGCGCGTGCGCGCGCGCGCGTGCGTGTGTGAAGCAGATGAGTGGCGCAGTTCTCCAGCGCTCTCGCTTTAAACTCCGAGCCGGCGCGAGCGCTCCCTGCCCGGCTTCCCCCGCCGAAACTGTCGCGCGCGGTCTGTCTGCCACTTTAAACACTTTCCTTCCCTAACAGTGCAGCTTTTCACTCGACTGCCAGACGCTCAGCTCGTTCAAACCGAATGACAAAGTAGTTTAAGCTGTTAAATTGTTTATATAGTGTTATATATATATATATATATGTATTTATATGTATATAAATTAATGAATGTCAATCTGTGATCTGTTGAGCTCTTTTCGTTCCGCCAAAAATCCCCCCGCAGCCCGTAACTACAGCCTCGCTCTGGCTCTGTGTTGGGCAGAAAGCGGACTTACTGTGCGCCGGATGGGCAGCGGAATTGAGCGGCTGTCCGCGCTGCTGCTGCCGGGCTCCCTGCTCCCTGCGCCCGCTTCACCTCCACTAGCACGACGGCGTCTGCTGCAGCCGAGCTAAGTCTCTCTCTCTCTCTCTCTCTCTCTCTCTGTCTCTCTCTCTCTCGCGCGCGCGCGCACTCTCTCTCTCTCTCCCCACCTACTGTGTGTGTGTGTGCGTGTGAGTGAGTGAGAGAGAAGTGTGTGTGCGTGATATTAAAGGAGTGCAAAAGAGACAGTGTGTGTCAGAGAGAGAGAGAGAGAGAGAAAGAGAGAGTGTGTGTGCGTGTGTGTGCGTGTGTGAGAGAGTGTGTGTGCGTGTGTGTCAGAGAAAGAGAGAGAGTGTGTGTGTGTGTGCGTGTGAGTGAGAGAGAGAGTGTGTGTGCGTGTGTGTGTGTGAGAGAGTGTGTGTGCGTGTGTGTCAGAGAAAGAGAGAGAGAGTGTGTGTGCGTGTGAGTGAGAGAGAGAGAGTGTGTGTGCGTGTGTGTGTGAGAGAGAGAGAGAGTGTGTGTGTGTGTGTGTGTGTGTGTGAGTGAGAGAGAGAGAGAGAGTGTGTGCGTGTGAGAGAGAGAGAGAGAGTGTGTGTGCGTGTGTGTGTGTGTGAGAGTGAGAGAGAGAGAGAGTGTGTGAGAGAGAGAAAGTGTGTGTGTGTGTGTGTGTGTGTGTGTGTGTGTGTATGTGTGCGCGCGCGCGCGCTCGTATGTGTGTAAAGGCGTGCGTACTTGCATGCTGTGTGTGTGTGTGTGTGTGTGTGTAACCCAAATATGGAGCACTTGGCCAGCCCCGTTAGCTTAGCTTAGGCTAGGCTGATTCATACCATTAAAAAAAACCCAGAGGGTGGCTTAAAAGTTTTGGCACCCATTGAAAACACGCAAGAAGCAAAACTTTTTTTTAAAATTAAGACCTTCCAGATTTGTCTCACAGGATAGAACAGACACTACTCCACAGCCTTACTCTAAATAAAGTCTTCCTTTTCTGTCCTGCTGCTGTTGGTCGGAGATACAGTACAGGAGAGACCGAGGAGGAGTTCGAAACAGAGACGTGGACTGGGTGCTGTTTATGTCGGCGCTCAGAGATTTGGAGTCTTTATAGGCCCTGTTGTTCTTGCTGATTAGTCACTCCTAAAGTCAAACCAAGGTTTTGGGTATGCAATGGCAAAGGGAGGGCAATCGCTCCCTAAAGGGGTGGCACTATCTAATTATACAGAAGAAAAATTTGCATGTAAAAAATCACTCATTTGTATCTTGTTCAAAAAATGACATTATGACATTGGCTTTGTTCATTTGCCCCAATTACAATTTGAATCAATAATTAATTCAATTATTCATTTTCTAAGCCGTTAAATCCTAATTAAAGCCTCGCAGGGAGGCTGGTGCCCATCTCAGCTGACTCTGGGCGAGGGCCGGGTACACCCTGAACAGCTCACTAGGCTATTGCAGGGCCAACATACATACAACCACACATAGGGGCGATTTGGAACAGCCAATTAGCCTACTGTGCATGTTTTTGGACTGTGGAAGCAAACCAGAGTACCCGAAGGAAACCCACGCAAGCACGGGGAGAGAGTGCAAACCCCACACAGAAACTCGTGAGCCTGGGAATTGAACCCAGGCCTTCTTGCTGTGAGGCATACGTACTAACCACTGCGCCACTGTGCCGCATTGAATCAATAATTGGCTATGATTAATTTAGTCTGCATTCGCTGCATTAGAATAAAAGGCATTTTTAGATTCTAAGATTTCAAGGGCAGCAGTAGTTACACCCCTGGTTGATGGTCTAGTATCATGTCTACATCACTGTAAACAACCTGGGGCAGCACAGTGGTGTAGTGTTTCGCACATACGCCTTGCAGCATGACGGTTCTGGGCTCAGGCATTTTTGTGTGAAGTTTGCATGTTCCACCCTCTGCTTGTGTGGATTTCCTCCAGTTACTATGGTTTTCTCTCACAGTCCAAAGACATGCACCTTAGGTTAACTGGCAGTTCCAAATTGCCCCTAAGCGAGAGTGTGTGTTGGCAATGCAATGATCTGGTGAGCTGTTCAGGGTGTACCCTGCCTTCACCCAGTGTCAAGTGAGATGGGCTCCAGCCCTCCCTCCAGACCCTAAGAGTAGGATTAAGCAGTTTGGCAAATGAGTGAGTGTAATGAAGGGAAGTGATGGGGTAGACTTCAACATCAACATCTGACTTTTATTTTCCACATTTGTCTCATCATCTATTCCTTGAGGGCATAGGAATGCCTATTTGCTTATGTGCATGAGGGCTTCTCAAATGATTTCCCTCTCTCTCCCTCTCTCTTACACACACACACACACACACACACACACACACACACACACACACACACACACACACACACACACACAC
>JAOUQZ010000028.1:6486856-6500709 GCA_028564935.1 Neosilurus hyrtlii
ACACACACACACACACACACACACACACACACACACACACACACACACACACACACACACACACACACACACGCAGGGCATGTCAGACATTCAGGTGCAGATCAGATTGAACACATGACCTTCACCAACAGGCATTATCTGCTTCCTGTCTTCATTTTGCATGTAGTGTTGTTATGGAAAGGCTTGTCTGGATCCTCTGTACATCAGTGTGTTAGATATAAGAGAGAGGTGTGAAGCTGTGTATAGAACAGCACATTCAGGATACTTTGAAACGGTTGTGCATCTTCAGTTACCCGAAGTTTCACACCCTCTACTGGGTAAGTTAAGAACTACTGCGAAATCAAGATCGTACAATGCATTGCTTCTGAACTTAAACCTTAGATTTTATATCTTTATCAAAATAGGGAGAATAAAAGTAATGCAAGATATACTCAGCTGAGTGACAGATTAAAAGAGAACAAACAACAGAGCTCGGTTTCCTTTCGTTATCCATATCTGTATGTGGCATATTTGTGAAAATATTACATATGACCATATATATGTTAATTAGAAACACTGATATTTTTCACGAAATTCATCACTTTTTTTACTTATTATTTTTATTCATAATAATTTGATACAGGAAGAATTCCAGAAAAAAAGTTTTACATATTGTACATTTGCTCGTAATTGTTTGTATTTGTTTGTTTTTTTTTTCATTAAAAACCTTTATGAGTCAATAGAACAGTAAGAATAGAATCATATTTAATATTTATGCAAATGTACCTATTGGGTTTTTTTTTCCATGACCAGCAAAGTGTATGAATCCAAAGTGGTACAAAATTATGTTTAAATTTATTTTCAATAATAATAATAATAACAATAATAGTGGTTATCATGTCGGCCTCACAGCAAGATGATCCTGGGTTCAAGTTCCTGGCTTGGGTGTTTATGCGTGGAGTTCCTGCCTGTGCTTGCATGAGCTTCCTCCGGTTATTCCAGTTTCCTCCCACTGTCCAAAGACTTGCACATTAGGTTAATTGGCTGTTCCAAATTACCCCTAGGTGTGCATGTGAGTGTGAATGGTTGTGTGTTGACCCTGTGATGAGCAGCTGAGCTATTCGGGGTAGAACCCAGTGCAGGCTGAGATAGGCTCCAGCCTCCCCGCAACCATAATAAAAGATTACACAGGACAGCAAATGAGTGAGTGGGTATTATTATTATTATTATTATTATTATTATTATTATTATTATTATTATTGTTGTTGTTGTTGTTGTTATCATCATCATCATCATCATCATTATTATTGTAAAAGCCAGATATACTTCCACATTAATAAAACATATTCCACATGCTTTTTTAAAATGTATTTATTTTCTGCCTTGTCGTATTAGTTGCCTGTTTATTATACATCACTTTATTTATTTATTTATTGGTGTATCATTCATGGACAGGGTATATATTTGGTAGTTTTAAGATGCTGATGGGATATAGCATCTCTGCATGGTATCTTGTCTGTGTGAAAAATAGATGCTTACTATTTGTAACATATACATTTGTTATATAATGCTGTGCGACAGATATGGCTGCATATGGCCTGTCGACACAGTATATGTACCGCTTTGCATACTGTGAGCAGTGGGCATGATATCATGTGACATAACTCGTGAAACTTGAGGGGGTGTATAGGCTGAGGGAGTGTAAAGCATGAAGTGACACATAGCATGGTAGGGGATCATGTGGTGTAGCATGTTGACTGTCGTTTGGTATCTTCCACGTCAACATTCTTGGTTCTTACTTCAGCATTCAGTGTGTTATATACACAGCATGTTGAGTGTCACACATTGTGTGAGTTTCCTCGAGGTACTCCGGTTCCCTCCCACAGTCCAAAGACATACACATTATATTAATTGGCTGTTCAAAATTGACCCTAGTTGTGAGTGTAAGTGTAAATGGTTGTGTGTGTGTTGCCCTGTGTTGGTCTGGCAAGCTGTTCAGGGTATATTCCACCTTTGCCCAGTGTTGGCTGGGATAGGCACCAGACTCCCAACCCCCCCCGACCCTAATAGGATTAATGGTTCCACAAATGAGTGAATGAGAGATAAACTATATAGCCAATGGCCCAATATTTGGCCCAAACCTGTTCCGGCATGACAAAGCCCCTGTGACCTCCCTGAAGACGTGGTTTGAGAAGATTGGAGTGCAGAATGTTTGGTGCTTATCTTAGCCAACACTAGGCGACCACCAGTGCATCGCAGGGCAACACACACAACTATTAAAAAAAAACACGATGTGCATGTCTTTGGACGGTGGAAGGAAACTGGAGTGCCCAGAGGAAACCCACAGGGAAAACATGCAAACAGCGCACAGACACACCATCTGTTCAGCTGAACGTCTGATGGATATACCCAGAACACCTCATATGTGTCACTAAACTATATATTAAGTGTAAAGGCATGTAAGCAAATATAGTCTGGGCTAGGAAACCCACAGAAACCACATAGAAACACCTGAGCCATTAATTGACATAAAGTCTGTTGGGATTATACACCCGAGTCTAGTGGCTCATCAGGCCGGAATTTATCCTAGGAGTCCAACTAGGAGTCCAACTCCTCCTGGATGGGATGCTAGCCCATCGCAGTTTACCTTCCCAGGATTTTTACTGGTACCCATTTATACTGCTGGGTGCACAGAGGTACATTTGTGGTTAATACCTTGCCCAGGGGTCTTAGCACGGTGGAAGTCTAAGAGGGATTCAACCCATGACCTCTTAATTATGACCCCAGCTCCCTAACCGCTACGCCAACCCTTCCCATGAGCCAGGAATCGAACCGAGGATGTTTTTGTTGTGAGGCGAATGTCCTAACCACCACTCCACGGTGTCGCCCAAATTAATTGTCAGGTTAAGGATTTTCTCATCAGTTTTAATTTTTCCAAAAATTTGTTATCTTTTTTTTTTTTAATTCGAAGGAAGATAAAGTTGCCAAATTTGACACGGACAGTCCCTAATCTCAGTATTAAGTGTACCCAATTTAATCTGCTCATACAGCCCTGGCTGATTAGCTGTAATCTTGAAGCACATAAGGTGATATTTGGAACGTTTAGCCGTAATTATTGGCTGTAAAACCTTCAGAACATTCCGAGCGAAGGAGAAATCCTTCCTTCTCCGAGCTAAGTGGAGCAAGAAGGTGACAACATCTGAATAATGTATGATCCAGGAGATCAAAAAGAATTCATCCTACACCTAAAATATGAAATCCAAAACTGTAGTGGAAAGGGGATTAGACACACCTTATCAAATGCTTCATGTTCAGAAACTTCATTTCTTTTTAATCCTTTGCTGGGATGTTATCGTTCATATATAGTCCATACACAGGAACACGTGTGTGTGTGAGAGTGTGTGTGTGAGAGAGAGAGAGAGAGAGAGAGAGAGAGAGAGAGAGAGGAAAAGGCAGCACACACTTCTATAGCAGTCTTTAAATCAGTGCGAGATGACGGTATACCTTTAAGACCTCCAGGTCTCTTAAAAGTGAAATGCATTGACTCTAATGGATGTTTCTGTTCCTGTAATTACAGAAGGTCGTTAGTCACTTTCTGTAGAGTACATACTACTCGCACGTTGAGAGACTAGTAGCAAACTGTGGTTTTTAAGTACAAACACAAGGTTCACAAGGCAGCCTTTACACAAGTGTTTGGGTCTTAAAACACATCATTAAGGTACACAACTTGACTGGTGAAATTACAGTTGTAGCTTTTAGAGTTCGTTTCCACTGGCTGTACTTTGGGAAACAAAATATAACAGTAGAAAAAATACTGTACGTGACAAGTGAATATGTTTAAGTCTCGGAAAAGCTTGCACATGAGCAAATTCAAACACTCACTCACTCATTTGCTGAAGCACTTGATCCTACTAGGGTCACCAGAAGGCTGAAGCCTACCTCAGCCGACAGTGTCGAAGGTGGAGTACACCTTGAACAGCTCACTGCATCACAGGGTCACAGACACAACCATTTAAACTCACATTCACACCTAGTGGCAATTTGGAACAGTGAACTACCCTAACATGCATGTCTCCAGAGTACCCAGAGGAAGCCCATAGGGAAAACATGCAAACACCACAAAGAAACCCCTGAGCCCAGGACTCAATGCCAGGACTTTCTTGCTGTGAAGCAGACGTGCTAACCACTGTGCCATCATGCTTTTTTATGCACCCTTAAAGAAATGCTATAGGGCAGAGGTGTCAAACTTATTTTCACTGAGGGCCACATCAGTAAATTTAAAGGTGATCGATGGTTGAATAATCACTGAACATCTATTCTAAAAGGGCAACCATGAAATCTGCACAGCAAAATGATTCGTTCAATCATTTGTCCTCTTTTCCTTTATTCACTTGCATTTTTTGACAACGCTTAACAGCAACAAGCTACCATGCAATCTTTCTTGAGTCAGGAACGACTAACTGTTTACCTCAAAAAGGTTGCTGCCATGGAGTGGAAAGATGATGAATTAGGTTTCATGGTCATGGTCGATGAAATGGTGGAAGAATGTACTATAATCATATTCTTTGAAAGCTCTTGCAGGCCACATGAAATGAGTTGGTGGGCCTGCCTTGAGTTCGACACCTGTGCTGTAGAGCAAGGATGCCTTCAAAATGATGAAATTAAATGTTCTTACATGAAAGCAGAAATACAATAAAGAACAACAAATGGTAATAAATCAGCAAAATCAGTATTCGGTTGCTTTGAAGAAGGTATTCTCAGGTACAAAGTGTGTTGTTTTATAAGGAAATTAGCTGTTGGTTTTATTGAGCATCTTGCAAAGCCACCAACACAGCAAGAATGTCCCGGCAAGAAAGTCCCGGGCACAGTGAGGGTGTTTCTGTGTGGAGTTTGCAATTAACCTAATGTGCATGTCTTTTTATTGTGGGAGGAAACCAAGTATTGGGAGTTTGGGGAAAACATGCAGCCTTTACACAGAAAGGCCATTGGTCAAGACCGGAACCCAGAACCTTCTCACTGTAAGGCGACAGTCCTAACCAGTATGTTACCATACTGCCAAATAATATAATTTCCATTTCATCTTGGTAAAAATATATTTCTCAAAGTGTCAAAGTATGACACTCACAAACCCAAGTTTGGCCAAAACCTTTTACTCCTGTTTGCCAGAATTCAACAGAACATCTGATGGATATGCCCAGACCACCTCATATGTGTCAATAAACTATATATTAAGCGTACGCTTATGTGTAAGGGCATGTCAGTAAATATAGTCTAAGCTTATAATTAATGTGGTAAACTGATTTCATGTTTCGTACTGTTTATAAAAATGTCAGTGTTTACACTGATTAGCCATAACATTAACACCACCTGATTGGTCTGTTGATGAGTAGCCCCATACACAGCAAGCTGCAATACACTGTGTGTCCTGACTCCTTAGTATCATAGCCAGCATTAACAGTTTCAGCAGTTTGTGCAACAGTAGCTCTTCTGTGGGTTCAGACCAATGAACCTTGGGCTCCCATGATACTCTTGCCAGTTCACTGGTTGTTCTTCCTTGGACCACTTTTGACAGGTACTTTTCAATGTGTACCAGGAATACCTCTCAAGACCTGCTGTTTTGGAGATGAATAGACCTAGTCATTTATCCATCACAATGTGTCACTCTGATCCTTGCACTTGCTTCCAGCACAGCAACTTCAAGGACTGACTGTTCGTGTTCAGTCTAATACATCCCCCTCCTTGGCAGGTGCCACTGTAAGATTGTTCACTTCACCTGTCCGTGGTTATAATGTTTTTAATGTTATTGCTGGTAGGTGCAAATGAACAAATCTGGGATGGTGGCTCATTATACTTTTAATGCTACTGATGTCAAATGTCTAACTATTGATCTTTAAGACTAATGACAGGAAGGACCTTACCCTTCACAACTTTCCACACAATGTGAAATGTCCAAAAAGCACAATGCACACTGTAAATAATCAAGTTAAAGCCTTCTTGTCCTAAATATGGGATCTGTCCAGTTCTGGTGTCCGATAATAAATGTTGGTTAAATATTGACAGGAAAGAGAGACTGTGTGAGGAAACACTGCCTCCTACACTGTGTCCCTGTGAATAAGAGGTCACACTGGGGACAACTAAATTATGGATGAGCAAAGCAGATGCAGTCGATGAACTAAATGGGCAACTTTCTCAGCAGTGCGAGTAAACGGCAGTGAGCACAGCTCTGAGTCAATGGAGTTCAAAGGTTGTGCTGATGTGGAGGACTGAATGAGAGAAGCCTAGGTTGTATTGTTTTCATTCAGATAATACATTAGTAAGGAATGCAAGATAATAAAACATGCTATTATGGGAACATCATCAACAACACTTGATGCTGGTACACTTTATAATACAGATATGAAATGGAGTTACTTGTATTTCAAAAACAGCATGTAATTTATTCCTCTTATACCACAGCAATTTTACACTGACCATTTTTAGATTGGCATGTGATACTATTTACACTAACTCCAACATATCACTCACTGTTCGCTCACTCACTTGCTGTACCGCTTCATCGTATTAGGGTCGCTAAACCCTACCTCAGCCTATACGGGGTGAAGGCGGGGTACACCCGGAACAGCTCCATCACAGGGTCAACATACACAACCACTCACACTCACACCTAGGGGCAATCTGGAACAGCCACTTAGACTAATGTGCATGTCTTTGGACTGTTGGAGGAAACCGGAATACCCGGAGGAAACCCTCAGGGAAAACATGCAAACACCACACATGAACACCCCCTGTTTACCAGAATTCAGCTGAACATCTGACGAATATACCCAGACCACCTCATATATGTCAATAAACTGTATATTAAATGTAAAGTTGTGTAAGCAAATATAATCCTGGCGAGGAAACCCAGAGAACAGCCAGTTAGTTTTAATGTTTATGTTTTTGGACTGTGGGAGTGCCCGGAGAAAACGTGGAGAACATGTAAACTCCACAAGAAACACCCAAGCCAGGGACTCGAACCCAGGACCTTCTTGCTTTGAAGCATACCTGCTAAGCACCATGCCACCGTGCCACCTGTAACAAGTCATGTCATTTAATTTTTTCTGAACTGCTTTATAGTTTATTACAGTCACACGGAAGCTGGAGCCCATCCCAGCTGACTCTGAGCGAAGGCGGGGTACACACTGAACAGTTTGCCAGATCATCACAGGGCCTAAACACACGCAACCTTTCACACTCACATTCATACCCAGGGGCAATTTGGAATACGCAGTTAGCTACTTGTATTGTCAGAGCAGCTGTTCCAGACATGTGCATGTCTTTGGACTGCAGGAGGAAACCGGAGTACATGGAGGAAACACACACAAGCACAGGGAGAACATGCAAACTACACATAGAAATCAGGGCAGTGGAGGCTTAGTGGTTAAGGCAATGGGTTACTGATCCAAAGGTCAGCGGTTCAATCCCCACTATCACCACTGTTGGGCCCTTGAGCAAGGCCCTTAACCCTCAATTGCTCAGTTGTATAAAAATGATAATTGTAAGTCGCTCTGGATAAAAGCGTCTGCAAAATGCTGTAAATGTAAATGTAAATGTAAAATGTGAGGCAGAATTGTTAACCTCTATACTACTGCCCAGTGACACTAACCTATTATTATAATCATACCATATTACAACAAGCACATTAATAACATGTTAATGACATGTTAATACAGCTGGAACTACTTGTATTGTCAGAAAATAAAGTAACACCTACTGACTACAAAAATTTAACAGAGCTGTGGGATGAGACAGTTTAGTAAATGGTATTATTTGCCAGCAGTGTGCCTCTTGAAGAACTTAACAAACAAGTGAACACAACAAATTGATGTTAAGTAGAGTCATTAGCATGAGTGTGCTCAAGCTCCAGAAAGCCACAGAGGTAAAAGAATGAAATGTTAGGGAGCAGAAGACGGTTTTGAGGAGGTAGCGAGCATGTTTACACATGTTCCCTCTGCTCTCTGCGATCTTCATGTACCTGTAATGATATGCACAGAGTCTGTGGCGTGCAGAGGAACAGTCCAGAAGCCACCCGTCTAAAGCATTAGAGAGAAGATTAATCATTTCTGCTGCACTATAGACCTTCTCAGTGACAGCCTCACAAGCTCCATCCATTCTGGCCCAGTTCTGCCTGCTCAGATCTATTTCTACCCCATGCTCAGCACATTTACTGTGTCACATCCTATTAGTTCTCTTCCAATTAAACATGTTCATTGCAATGAGGCCCATCAGACGTTATCATCTCTGAATCTGCTCAGTACATTCTCTGCATTGCCTGCTGAGAAACAGAGAGAGTACATACTGTGAGCAAACCAAGTTTTACTCTATCACACCATCATATCTTACCCCAATCTCTCATTACTATCATACACCCAGTGGTATGCAAGTCATGTGATCTACGCTCGGATGCAAATTTCAGATTTGGATAAATCGCGGGATGGGGATAGAGTAAACTGCTTGAAAAAGCAGGAATCAGACACATTCTTTTTCATAATGGGTTCTCAATCAAATTCACACACAGGGCAAGTTAGCATAGCGAGTTTGCCTACTGGCTTGTTTTTGAAAGCTTGGAGGAAACCAGACAAACCAGAGGAACCCACCCAGGCACTAACCTGACTTAAGGACCAAAATGAGTGATCCTTTTTTTATTATACATTTTTTATTCATGGTTAAAAAATCTGTTAATTTTTTTCAAGATATAAAATATTCACTCACTCACCCATTTGCCGAACCACTTAACCCTTTACTGGGGCCGCGAAGATGCTGAAGCCTATTTCAGCCAACAGTGGGTGAGGGCAGGGTACACCCTGAATAGCCCACCAGACCATTGCAGGTCACTCACATTCACACCCAGGGGCAATTTGGAGCAGCCAGTTAGCCTAATGCCCATGTCCTTGGACTGTGGGAGGAAATCGGAGAGCCCGAAGGAAACCAACACAAGCACGGGGAGAATGTGCAAACTCGACCCTTGTCAAACCAGGGACTCGAACCCAGGATCTCCTTGGCAGTGGTGCAGACATGCTATACACTATCCTTATACCCGACTACATAGTTTACACAGGAATTTAGGAGTCGCTAAATTGGCTTTCCGAAATTATTATTTTTTAATTTTGGAGCGAAGGAACAAAAAAGTTTCCTTCAAAGTATCACACAGGTTTCAGGAGCATGTTAAACTTTAACCTTTGATTGATTTAATGGCCGTAGCAACCACCTGTATCTTCTTATTCTTTTCTTTTTTTCTATGGAATAAAATAAGTTGTTCCTCAGGTTCCTCGTGTTCTGTTTGTTTAAGCCCTGTGTTACCGTACTCCATGCTCGGATTCGTGACTGACTTTTTTTTTATTGTGTAACCCTCAAAGACGTCATCTATGCATTGTGTATGCTGCGTCCTAAAGGCTCAATATAAACAACAAAATATACTGGATTGAATTGAAACACGTGTGAAAGTTCTGGATGTTTCAGTGTGGCGTTTTGCATGTCTTCCGTGTTCTTGTGCGGATTTCCTCCAGGTACTCCGGTTTCCCACAGTCCAAAGACATGCACATTAGGCTTAGTGGCTGTTCCAAGTTGCCCAGGGTGTAAATGTGGGTGTGAATTATTGTGTATGTGTTTGCCTTCTGATGGTCTGGCAAGCTGTTCAGGTTGTACCCCTCCTTCACCCAGTGTTGGCTGAGATAGGCTCCAGCCTGCCCGTGCCCCTGGTGGGATTAAGCGGTTCAGCAGATGAGTGAGTTAGTGAGTGAGGATTGGAAATCAAGGTTGCCATGTTTCAGCAAGGTTTCCAACCCAACTACCTACAGTACCTCTCAAAAAGGAATTGCAAAATGAGGGAATCAAGGTCACTGCTTGCATTTCTTTCTGGCAAAAATGGATATACTTTTTTTTTTAAATAAATAGTTGTCTCATACCACCATTATACACACATTAATCTCCTTTATTCCTTGCAATATTGTTTTACATATTTAGGTCCTTTATTTGGCGTTAGTGTAACATATTTTCTAATGCATAGAATGATTGCTACTCGCTACACCGTTCCAATACAAATCCCCCAATGTATAAATCAGTTCACTGTAGGTATAGTTCACACTACAACTACTTTGGTTTGGTGTATGCACTTACACATTACCTTTTTCTCTTTGAATAATCATCGCTCAAATGATTACTCCTGCTAGGGTCACGGGGAGGCTGTGCCTATGTCAGCTGAAACTGCTTGAAGGTACCACACCTACACAACCATTCACACTCACAGCTCGGGGCAATTTGGAACAGCCAAGTAGTGTAATATTCATGTCTTTAAACTGTGGGAGCAAACCGGATTACCCTGAGGAAACCCACGCAAGCACAGGGAGAACATGCAAACGCCACACAGGAATGCCCTCACCGAGGTCCAGGACCATCTTGCTGTGAGACGGATCTGCTAACCACTACATCATCATGCTGCCCTGGCATAGCTTACGTTTGCTAAAATTTGTAAGATTTAATTCTGATGTTTGTTAGATTTAATTCTGATTATGCCCAATTGGGCATAATACAATGCCTCTAGTGTTCAGTATGACACAAACACCATGTTTAAATGTACATGTAATAAGTCACTTGCACGAAAAAAATCTTTGTACAGATGTGCAGAAGTTGTTTTATGAAATAATAAGTCTTGTTGGATGCTCTAAATGAGCTCTGTTTTGTACATTGTAGAACAAAAGATCTGCTAAAATATCAGCTATATTGACTCAGGGGTCTGTAAATTGTCCTTGGGGTATATAACGTAAAGCTGAGGGTCTTGTAAACAAGGTCTGGATAGTAACTTTGTGTAAAGCTGCATATCTGGCACTGCATTCACTTTCCTTTTTTGTAACATTTTCTAGGTCAAGGGCTCTCCCTGTGGCAGACTGCCAGCTGTAGCTCGCCCTCACACAATCCGTGCGAAATAAATCAAGCCTCTACTCGACTCACCCACCCACACACACAACACGCACACATGCACACACGTGTACACATGCACCCACCCCCCACACACACTATTGTTCATTACAGCCTCTGGTGGGAGGGTGTGTTTTACTACCATGCACTTCTACCTTGCTTCCAGCAAGTTCCGCAACACGACTCTTCCACAGCCTGCTGGAATATCTAGTTTTCAATCTTTACTTTGCAGGAGGAGGGACAAACTGCACACTTTTCCACCAACCAATGAGAATTTAGCAGATAGACTTAAAGCACTGAACCCTATAAAATGACAGTTAAGCCATATTTGAACACCATGTCATAAGACTGATGTAATCATTTAATAAACATGTCATGAAAAATATCATACACCGTTATTAAACATCATTACAATTTATGTCCAGTTACACTGGAGTGCTATGTATAAATGGCACTGATATCACATCAAGTTGAGATGATTCAATGAACATTCTGTTGTAACATTCATTCATTCTTTCATTTTCTCAATCGCTTAATCCTAATTAGGGTTGCGGGGAGACCGGCGCCCATCTCAGCCGACTCTGGGCAAGGGAAGAGTACACCCTGGACAGCTCACCAGGCCATCGCAGGGCAGAAACACGCTGATGGCAATGTAGCCTACTTTTTATGAAAATCAGCAATGGTTCTTTTACATGCCTCTCACCATAGACAGTGAGAGACTTGACCTGCACTACAGTGACAACCCGTTGATAGTGGGACTTGAAACCCGACCTTGGGATCAGTGATCCAGCACCCTACCACCAGGCCACCACTGCCCCCTGTTATAACATACCTACTCACCCATTTGCCGAACTGCTCAATTGTACCAAGTTCATGGAGATGCTGGAGCCCATCCCGGCCAACACTGGGCGAAGGTGGGGTACACCCTGAACAGCTCACCGGTCCATCACAACATACCCACAACCATTCACACTCATATTTTCAACAAGGGGAAATTTGGAACAGCCACTTAGCTGATGAAGCCAGAAGTTCCCAGAGGAAACTCACGCAAGCATGGGGAGAACATGCACAACCCCACACAGAACCCAGAACCTTCTTGCTGTGAGGTGGATGTGCAAACCACCACGGCACTGTGCTGTTAATCTGAAGGTTGGAAAAAAGAACTTCATTTTGATACACACACACCCTAATAACGTTATGGACTTTATGTAGACATCTTGAGTATGGCATTTTGTTAGCCATGTTATAACAATAATTCATTTACAGTGAAAACTTTGTCTTGGTCAGCATCGCGGTTGTTTCAGAGCCTATGGGAGCACACCCAGACGAGAGAATTTGGATCCTCACGCACATCTTCATTAAGTTTAATATGGCTTTATGTCATGTTGCCATGTTCTCTTAATTCATGCATTTAAAAATTTGATTAACATTTTACACACGCCTGCGATGGCCTGGTGAGCTGTGCAGGGTGTATCCACCCTCACCCAGAGTCGGCTGAGATGGGCGCTAGCCTCCTCGTGACCCTAATCAGGGCTAAGCATTTTAGAAAATGAATGAATTAATGAATGAATGAATTTTAAACACATGGATGATGCGAGGGTCCTACAGCAAAACAAAACAACATTTTAAAAAAGTTAAGAGGGAAAATAACAGCACACAGATGCATAACCCACAACCAATCAGTTAATTTTTAGCATGCAAACTAGTTTAAATCATGTAAGTTAACGTATGAGAGATTAATGGGATATTTATCTTTGGTAAAGTTTAGTTCCTGAGGTCCTATAGTGAAAGGTAAATAATTTACTGGCAATAATGTATAATATTAATGGAAGACAAAGTCTGTCACAACACTTACAACTACAACCACCCAGCAACGGACGATCCAATATTTATTCCACTCAACACTTAAACCTAAGCTCAACACTTCCAACCTCTAAGAATTGTATCTTCCCCTATTTTATTTAATCATTCATTCATTTTCTAAGCCACTTAATCCTAACTAGTCGCAGGGAGGCTGGCATCCATCTCAGCGGGGAACACCATGAATATCTCGCCCAACCATTGCAGGGCAAACACACATACAACCATTCACACTCACACTCACACTTATGGGTGATTTGTAACAGCCAATAAGCCTACTGCACATGTTTTTAGACTGTGGGAGGAAACCAGAGTACCCAGAGGAAACCCTCACAAGCACAGGGAGAACATGTAAACTCCACACAGAAACATCCCAGTCTGGGGATCGAATCCAGGATGTCCTTGCTGTGTGGTGGACATGCTAACCACTGCACCACCATGCCACCACCCAATTGTAGTTAATTTATTTATTTTTTTATTCCATTTAACTTTTTTTTACATTTCTATTTATTGTGTACTTTTTTTTCTACCTTCTATTTCTTCTTTTATATTGCGACCATATTTGAATTTCCCCTTTGGGGATCAAAAGGATTGTCTTATCTTGTCCTATAAGGACCATCGGTGTGTGAAGTGAGACGCTGACGTCTTTTGCATTAGAGGCTCATTACTGTAGTTTTATAAACATGTTTAATAGTAAAATTACCTCTGGATAAAAAACATAGCAAACTAGCTTACATCAACAACAAGCAAAATTAGCACATGCCAAGTTCTTATTGCATCAAACATTATGTTAGCTGTCCTTTCAGTTCCTGGTATGTTGATTTTTGTCAGTTTTATACTGCAGAGCTCTATTAGAGAAGCAGAAGCAGACGTTTAAACTGCAGTAACATTAATGCTGCATTTGAGTCTAAGACAAACAGCCGCTGAGTTCATCAGTTGGATGTGCAGTGATCCTGGACACAAAGGTTATACCAAGTCGTGTGCATTCTCACACTCACACACACACACACACACACACACACACACACACACACACACACACACACACACACACACACACA
>JAOUQZ010000028.1:6530329-6544451 GCA_028564935.1 Neosilurus hyrtlii
ACACACACACACACACACACACACACACACACACACACACACACACACACACACACACTCACACACTCACACACATATAGAGATTACTTCTCTTTAATTTTTTTGGTGAGAATGTATTGAACAATGCTATTGTATGCAATGACAACCAAAAAAAATTTTCCAACAAGTATATTGAGGTAGAAGCATGGCTAATAAACAAAAACACTGAAAATACCAATTTTTCAGAAAAATTGAAAGGAGTCGCAAATGTTTTTTTTTTTTACTTTTGCATAGCATGAATGAACTACGAACCACACGGAATGGTTTAGCGAGTGAAGAAATTAAATATGTGAAATTAAATATGTGAACACTATGCCTGAAAGGTTAAATGCTGCAATCAAAGTAAAGGGTGGCCACACTAAATATTAACTTTTTTTCTCAAAAAAGACTGTTATTTTTGTTATTACTATATATTGTTATTTGTTTATGTATTCTCATCAATATGATCCAATATTACATGAAATAAATACTTGAATTGTACTTGTTTCTGATTTATCTTGATTTTGATAAGTGTACTGTATTTTTAAATTTCTCTCAATCATACATTCAGTCATTCTCACTCACACTTGCACTAACACCTAGGGGCAATCTTGAACAGCCAGTTAGCCTAATGTGCATGTCTTTGGACTGATGGGAGGAAACCGGAGTACCCGGAAGAAATCCATGCAAGCATGGGGAGAACATGCTTACAGCCGTACAGAAACTCCCAAGCCCCGGGACAGTTCTAAACCTTTGTTAATAAATGTTTAAAATATGAAACGATATAAAATGAATAAAAAACTAACACACACAAACACACATGCGCGTGCACACACACCCAGCGACTTGGCCTGCGCTCATGTGTTTTCGTATCAGAGATGTTCATTACACAAGGCCTTGAAAAGGAAGTATAGAGAAGAAAATGGCAAACCTGGCAATTTAAAAAGGAGGGAGTCATGTGATATATAACCGCACTTCTTCTGTCAGCAGTGTGAAAATGAAACCGTTACGGTTCAGCTATGTATTATATTACAGGGCATTATCCGTAGCATAAGATGGATGATGAATGGCAAACTGTTACATGCCAGTATTTGTTTTAGAAATACAAATTACAAGGTGACTCCAAAACTACTTCTTCAATATTAAGTGATTGCAGTTTTTTTTCCTCTATTAATTGAAATTCTCACTTAGCATTTTTTTGCCAAAACGCTAAGATCTATTAAGGTCACTGGGAGGCTGGAGTGGACACTTGGGCAAAGGTCGGGTACACCTTGTACTCTCGCTGTACCATTGCAGGGCCAGCACACACAAAACCATTCACACTCATGCTCACACCTAGGGACAAGTATGGAGAGAAGATGCAAACTCCACACAAAAAAACACCTGAGTCCAGGATTCAAACCCAGGACCTTCTTGCTGTGAGGCGGACATGTTAACAACTATGCCACCATGTTGCCTTTAATTGAAATAACTTTATTAAATTTGACTAATATATCATCTAGCAAAAATGTTCAGGTATTAAGCAAAAATTGGTCTGTGTCATATCTGGAATTTGTTTTTTTGGTACAAAGTAAAAAACATAAAAAAATGCTGGGATTGTAATTTTCTAGGGGTAATTCCTTACAAGTAAGCAAGTGCCTTCTCTATCATTGTTTATGATGTTTGTTATGATATAATAGATGTATACATTTACATGGATGTTAAAGGAAATCAAATAATTACAGTCACTATCAAAACACAGGCTGCCAATAGTAAAACAGGATAATCCGTGATCAACGACAAACACACACGCACGGCTGAAAACCAGGAAACATTGAAACAGGAAATAAGCCACTGGACAACAAAGCATGGATTTAACCCTAGAAATGCATGATGAGACTTTATAACAAAGCTGTAAGACATCACAATATACACAGACAAGCTAATTATATGCCTAAAACAACACATGGACACAATCAGGTTACACACCAATGATAGCACATGGACAGAGGAAATACCGACACAAAATCACATGCCGTCAAAACAAAAAGAATGAGAGCAGTGCTGAATTGTGCTGAGAAAATACTTTTTGCTTGAGGGGTGATCTGAACATGTAGTTGAGCAAAGCAGGCTAAAATGGAGATCAAATACTTTCTGCTTATTCACTGTACATCTGTAACTAATATTCTGCATGAATCTACAGTTTGGGCTAGAAAGAAATGCACCTGGGCCGCACAATGATGTGGTGGTAAGCATGACCATTTCGGCCAACACTGGGTAATGGTGGGGTACACTCTGAACAGAGCAATTTGGAATAGCCTATTAGTTTAATGTGCATGTCTTTGGACTGTGGGAGGAAACCGGAGTACCCAGAGGAAACCCAGGCAAGCACAAGGAGAACATGCAAGCTTCACACAGAAACGCTCGAGCCCTGGACTCAAACCCGACCTTCTTGAGACAGACATGCTATCCACTACACCTCCGTGCCACCAGATATTGCTCTCCTATTTTAACAAGCAGCCCTTGTGTTCATAATGATCTCTGAAACTGATCCTCTACATTTGTGTCTGCATGATTGCTTTTTAAAAAAAGGAAAAATTGGTATTGAACAGGGATGTTAAACCTCTTGTATGTGCGACACAGGCCTAATTAAGTGAATTATTTATGTCAAGAGCCAAGCACTTGTCTAAGGGTCTCAGCTTCCTGGAGTTGGATCTCATATACCTCCCACTGCCTCATTCTTTTGTGATCTTGCCAAAGTCCTATTCAGCTCTATATGTGTTCCTGTCTATCACGTGAGCCACTTCCCCCATATACATGTCTGGATCAAAAGTGAGGCATGAGAAAGTAGGATAAAACAGTAAAACTCCTAAGCTGCTGACAATGATGTTTGCTTTCTTTACTCACAGCTGTGTTTTGCAAGCACTGGGCTGAATTATACATATTTGGTACAGTGTAGGCCCCATGAGTAATAAGCAATGTTGCCATATTTAGCCCATAAATGCTTTGTGATTTTGTTGTACAGGATACCCCATGGCCAGCAGTTTTGTTTTTGATTTTATATCACAGTAAGATGCGAAATGGATAGTGAATGGTCAAAGTCGTATTTACGTGCATGAAGAATAAAGAGCTTAAGAAATGACTGATGGCTTCCTGTTTCCTGTACGCTTTTAGCAAACCAATGTTATCTTATCCCTGCAGTTTGTGTCGTGTTGGGAAGTAATTCAAGGGAGTTCATGAAACCATTGTTTTTATAATTAAAAGGATAAAACACATCAGTGCTGGTAGGAATATTTAGAGGTAGCCATAGCCGAGAAAGACTTGACGTGTACGTGTTCACATGTTCACCCTTGCTTTATTCCGTTCTCTTTACTACAGGAAGGATCGTGTTCCTTGTTTGACTTGGCCCCAATCCATGGGGAAAATTCACTGGATAAATACACTGGCATCAAAGAAACTGCAATGTTTGTTATGAATTTACAGTCTTGTCCAGGAATGATTTTGTAGGGCTCAATTGTAAAGTTCACTCCAAATCTTATCAACCATAAGATTTTAATTCCCTGAACACATCAAATTCCAACCCCTTAGATTCCTCCCCTTTGCCTTATCTGTGGCCTTGTGTGTGGAAAAACTTAAAGGCTCCTTAGAGACCAAGCTAATCTGAGAGCTCAGATTGTCAGCATTTTTTGCTCTAAAATTCCATAACACACTAAAACGCACTTCCCTGTTCCCAACGTACTCCGTGTTCAGAGTAAAAATGTCTTAGATCAACATTTATTAAAATATTTTAATTTTAAATAAATAAATAAGTTCAGGAGCAACATGTTGGCCTCATAGCAAGAAGGTTCTGAGTTCAAGTTCTGGCCAAGTTCTGGCCTGTGCTTGCCTGGGTTTTCCCAGGGTACTCCATTTTCCTCCTGTAGTCCAAATACATGTAGGTTAATTGGCTGTTTCAAATTGCCCCTAGGTGTGAGTGTGGGTTTGAATGGTTGTGCATGTATTGGCCCTGTAATGTTCTAGCCAGCTGTTCAGGGTGTACCCAACCTTCGCCCAGTGTCAACCAAGAGAGGTGCCAGACTGAAATGAGTGAGTGAGTGAGAAAGTAAAAGGTTTAGCACAGACACATTTTATGATACTATATAGTAGACTAAACGTCAGATTAAACTCTCTCTCTCTCTCTCTCTCTCTCTCTCTCTTGTGGTATACATGTAGTCAGAAGGTTTTTACTATACCACTATATAAAAATAGGGGTGACAAAAAAAGTACTCTAGTAATAATAATAATAATAATAATAAATAATTATTCTCTTTTCTCCCCTCTCCCCTCCGGAAAAAGTTCAGGACACTAAAAGACTCAAGAACAGCTTTTACACACAAGCTGTTAAACGTGCAACCCCACCACCACCGTCACAAACCCACAGTGACTGAATAACCATCATTCAGACCATCTTCCTGGACAGTGCAATATTACTCTTTAGGTGCAATACTCATGTTTATAGCAGGTCTCGAACATCATATATTATTTTAGCTTCATGCACTTATGATCAAAAAGCTTTACTTCTCACCCTGTGTATACCATGCACCTTTGACACATCATGCACCTCTTTGTGTATACGTGTAAATATGTGGATAGATGTATATGTGTTTGCATAGGATATAGGTATGTATATGTGTCTATATGTAAACATATAGGTATGTGTATGTATGTGTATGTAGGTAATGCACGTATATAGCTTAGTGTAGTTACCTTCGCTGACTTTTGTGCACCTTTTTTTAATAATTGCTGCTAACCTGATTTTCATTGTTCATGCAAACAGTTGACAATAAAGATCTCTTTATCTTTATCTTATCTATAGAGGTAGGTTGCCTAATATTATTATTATTATTTTATAGCTATTTTAACAATGTGTCTTACAATATTTTTACATTTTATGTTGTAAAATTCACAGCACACCCTCTTTGGGTCAATTTATGTGATGTAAATAAACTTGTAAATTTGGAAATGTAGTAATACAAAGTGTTTGTTAGTGTTAGTACTGACTATAAAACACTGGTAAATTTTTTTAAATGCTCCGTTTAGAAATGTTAAAGTACAAATGTAATTATTCATATGCACATGAGATGTTAATGCAAGTACACTGCATTTTACTCTTTATTAAAATATATACAAATATGTTCAAGAAATTGCACATTTATACATTCATTCATCTTTAACAGGTTATAATGTTTGTGACATCTTGAGACTTCTATAAAATGAGATTTTTTGCAGCAAACCTAGCCTATAAATGCAGCTATGCAGGTTTGTTTACATTAGAAACCTGCTCGGCTGTTCTACATCATCACGGTTCCAATATGACGGCGCATAATTGCAAATATTTCAACCAAGGACCTTCCAGTATATAAAACAGTTCAGTGGTCTCAACCACAAGTTTTCCTCTGTCCACCCAACAGTATAAATGAGTACCAGTAAAAAATATTGGGAAGGTAATTAGCATCTCACTAGCACTGAATTCCTGATTGCTTCACGTGATGGAAACCGGGATAAGCTCCGGCCTGATGAGCCAGTAGGCTCGGGAAATAATTTAAAAATAGGTTAAAAAGCACAACAGACCTTTGACCTCTCTCTCTCTTCAGTTTGGATGCTTGTAACTATATAATGCTTTTAGGAAACTGTAGGTCTGTGCTGATAAGTAGACATTTTGTAAAGGGTTCAGTAAGCTACTCCTGGCAGGTCATACCACACAAACTATTTTGTGAACTACAGAATACACACACACAAAAACTATAGACTAAAGGTGCAAAACGAATTATCATAATGTCACACACCACACCTTTACCTCTGACAAAGTACAAATTAAAGCAATGAGTGTAAAACAATAAGAAATATATATTAAAAAGTCACAATATGTTTTTCACAATAGTTATAAGTATACTTACAAATAATTACTTGTTTCACTGACATCCTAGAGCCAGGATGTGGTGGAGGATGTTCTGAAAGTTCCTTACTTTCTAATGAAACTCTTGGCAACGGGCCTTGACCGTTGCCGTACATTTCCACGCATGTCCCGTTGACCTCAACCTTTGTTTTCCCACTGCACTGCTGCAAGCTGATAATCATCTCTAGATACTGTTTAGATTTGGAACAAATACTGAATCCAAATACACAGAAACACAATGAAGTTAATTACGGATTACATTCATCATTTTGGTTGTGTGCCTAAATAACATAAAAGTCTAGGGGTCATGGCAGTGATGTATTTTACTATACAGTATTTATGTAAGCCAAGTAATACAGATATGTTTTGGTAGTACAGCAGCTTTAGTAGTGCAGCAGATTGGGTAAAAATCATTCAAATGGTGACTCAGGCATGGAATTTGGTGTAGAAGCTTGAATGATACTACTCTATCATAAAATAACATTAGCCACGAAAGGGTTTGATTTTTAAAAATGGCCACCTGTTCATTTGATTTTATACAGAGATTCACTGAAAACACCTCATAACAAATGTATATATGACAAGGGATTAAAGTCTTTTTCTGTTATTACATTAACACCAAACTGAGTTGTCTTCTTTCAGTTCTTGGAAATTGGACATTTGACATAATATTGGTTGCTTGATTAACTTCATTACTTCTTTTATTTATAACATGTCTTTGGTCCCAGGAATGTTTCATATGTCTGGTTACAATTTGGAGTTATTCACTTTGAAAATACCACATATTCAAGAAAAGAACAAACCGCTAAAGAATTCCAGATGGATTTCTCTCCTCTTACAAAATGATCACATCTGTTCTGAAACTGAATCTGGGGAAAAAAACAAAAACAGAATATACCAATGTACTGTGAATATTTTGAATATTACTGTACAATGGTAATAAATTTCTCTGTTCTTCCATAAATTAATAAATAACGTAATTAAAATATGGATTCCCTCAAATAAGCCATTGTTGAAATCATCTAGCAAGAAAAAAGTATATTAGCGGCACCACACTTATGCAAATGTCGTAAAGCCATGAGTTTGATTTGTTGCTGTGTTCGTGCACACAGAAAATTTTCTTGTTTAGTCAATATTTTTTTTCTTAAGGAGAAATAAGTTCTCAAATACCATTGAAAAGACAGGAAGTTATACTGTGGCTGTTTCTTTAATTAAAATAAATTTCCTGAAAAATATTGTTCCAAATGACACTCACACCAAATTTTAAGCTTGTAACACAAAATGAACGATTCCATTGATTTTCAGCACTAAGTAGCTCACCTATAGTTCTAACGTAAAAAATAATACTTTTTGTTGCCTATACCATAAGTTACTGTCCATGTGATTTGCAAATCGTACTCTTACTTACTAACTCGCTACACCCTGAACAGCTCACCAGACCATCGCAGAGACAATACACAAACAAACATTCACACTCACACCTAGGGGAAATTTGGAACAGCCAAATAGTCTAAAGTGCATGTCTCTGGACTGTCGGAGAAAACCAGAGTACCTGGAGGAAACCCACTCAAGCACAGGAAGAAAATGCAAACTCCACAGAATTGCCCTTGCCTAGCTTGGGACTGAAACCCAGGACCTTATTGCCATGAGACAGACATGCTAACCGCTACATCACTGTGCCACTCACAAATGATAAATTTTTCTGTAAATCTAAATCCAATCAACCCATTTATACCACATTGTTGTGGAATACCTGATTGGTCAACAGGTGTTGATTAATCTGCTTAACAGTAGCTATGACCAGAGCTCCATCAGCGAAACATGTTTATGTAAATACACTTATTGTAACTTTTGGTTCAAGATTTCAATCTCAAACAAGAGTGTTTCTGTGCAGAGGTTTCATGCCTTGCCCGTGTTTGTATGGGTTTCCTCTGGGCACTCTGATTTCCTCCCGTAGTTCAAAGACTACATTAAACAGTACATTGGTTCAAAGGAGGTACTTTAGGAGGTACTTTAGGGCTTTTTCTAAGTTGCCTGTAGGTGTAAATTTTAGGGTTATCTGTGTTAGCCTGTGTTAGCCCCGCAAAAGATTGGTGACCTGTTCAGGGTGTACCCTACCACTTGTCTGAAGTCAGCTGGGATTGGCTCCAGCTTCCCCATGACACTGACGTATACACAGTATAGATAATGGATGGATGGATGGATAGATGAATGGATGAAACATTTATAGTTAGCAAATCTTCCGTGGAACTAAAACTCTGCAGGCTTCTCAGATGCATGTAAAATGAAAAACATATGATATATGGCCTGTAGGAGAGCAGTATCCTACTCATTTGTTTGCATTACATCTGTGGCTGGCCGCACCTGGTCCTAAGCTGCTGTTTTACTCCAAAGAGACCAAAGTTCAACATATTCACAGCTCCATACTGAGTTCAATTCCCGCTGTGGGTCACTGATGACATGCCCTGAGTGAAAGCGGGAGGTGGCTTCACAGGCATAATTTTATTCACGTCGGAAAAATTCCAATATCATTGTGAGGCTTGTGAGCCTTTTCAGTCCTTCCTCATCCATTTAGTGGTTCTCATTCATGTTTAACATGGACCTGTGTTTGAAATTTCACAGCCTGAAATGGTATAAGGCATTCCAAATAGTAGTGTTGCATTATTTTATTTATCACTATGCAACAAAACTATGAAAAGTACTTTAAACTTAAAACTATTAAAAGACCCAAATGCACAGTAAACAGCTCCAATATAAATGACTTTTGCAGCCTCTGTAGTCTTGTTGCCTGGTAACCAGCTTGTCATTAGTCCTGTCCAAAGCAGCCCTGACCCCCAACTCTCAGTGGGGAACTGAAAAGGCATGAAAAACCCTTAAACCCTTTCTATTCTAATCTGATGCTTTATGCCTGCCAACTCAACCACAACCCTCACCCAACACTCTGAGACATGAACATCAAACTTTTGAACTCACAGATTTACAATTACATGTTAATAGCTATCATGAGTCCTATTGGCCTCACTTGAGTTACTGATTAATATGCGTTGAAGAGTGCTATTTATTGTTGTTTACTGTGTAGTGATAAATGCTTAAAATGTCTGTCAAATTTTGAAGTGAACTCTGAAGACCTTGATGATAATGTGAGTTAAAAATTTTGCCTTCACCTCAAACCATGGTTGACAATGCAGTGAATTTAGACCTTCACTGTGACACAGGAAGTTCTTGTATATTTACATTTATTGCACTTGGCCATAGCCTTCTATTTGTATGTCATTTATACAACTGAGCAGTTGAGAGCCTTGATCAAGGGCCCCAAAGTGCAGCTTGGTGGTTCTGGGACTTAAACTGCCAGCCTTCTGATCGGTAACCCAAAGCCTTAATCACTTGCGCAACCATCGCCCCAATGTAAATTACCTTGAGATGCTGCAAAACTTATGAAACTTGGCACACATGTGGGAATATTAAATAAATATTATCTATCTATCTATCTATCTATCTATCTATCTATATATATATATATATAGATAGATAGATAGATAGATAGATAGATAGATAGATAGATAGATAGATAGATAGATGTATAGATATATCTAGATATATATATAGATAGATATATACATACAGTAAAACAATTACAGGAATAGTATTCCTGGAACTTTTTTGCAGTTTAACCTTCTTAGAACTTTGTTAATACTTAAAAATATTTAGGAATAATGTTCCTGCAATGTCCCAATAACTTTACAATGTTATTGGAAGGTACCAAGAACATTATCCCTGGAACATTACCTTATAACCATCAAAAGTCTTGAATATGTTCTGAACATCTGTTAAAGTGTTTAAGACTGCAGGTCAGCTGAACAGTAATTACAGCTTAGCAAGTGCACAACTTGCATTTTACTCTATCAAGCAAACTCATGCCCAGGCAGTAGCAATTAGGCACATTCTAACAATGATACAGGCTCCCTTTGAACATTATGACCTTAGACTATGGATTTTATTACCACCGGCATTGTTTGAATACCAAAGGATGCTGGAAACTGTGGGATAAAAGACAGTAGCCTTGGCCTTCGGGTTGGACTAAACCAGGCAGGATTGTAGAAGAGCATTGTGTGTTTGATAATAAGAAAGGACAACGGAAAGGGTGGGAATGATGTCCTGGAGTGTAGCTTTCCAGATGTTCCTTGAAGGATATGACTTCATTCCTATCTGTCCAGGCAAAACAGTTTCCAAGCCAGAATGACACCACAGAAGCCACTGTATAAGTAAAACCTATAATACTTCAGTTTTCTGTTGTGTGTTTACACTTGGGATGCAATACACAGGGACAATAGCAATGCATTGTATATAGCATTCCACACATCTGTACCTCTAAACAATTTTATAAATACGGTTGTTGTATCCTAAAACAGAGAAATGGTATTGCCTCTAATCTATTTTGCACATATAGTTTATATGTATTAAATTCTTAATTAATGTAAAATTAAATGATAACTGTACAGTTATTCTGTGTGTAACAGTTTGCCAGATTTCCGTGTACGAGTTCATGACATTTGGCTCATACTCTGACAGAACAACATACAGTATATAAGGTGAAATAGTGGAGATAAGAGGAAAAGAATGATAAATCAAATTTTTGCTTTAACATCTCCTCTAAAAGAAAACACTAACTCTCACACACTCATTTATTTGCCAAACCACTTAATCCTACTAGGGTCACAGGGAGGCTGGAGCCTATCTCAGCCTACACTTGGAAAAGTGGGGTGCACCCTGAACAGCTTGCCAGACCATCACAAGGCCAACACATACACAACCATTCACACTCACATTTATTCCTAGGGGCAGCCAATTTGCCTAATGTGCATGTCTTTGGACTGTGGGAGGAGACCGACGTACCCAGGGGAAACCCACGCAAGCACAAGAACCTATATTGAAGATAATGAAGATAATGATGGACCTATATAATATAGTATTGAAGATAATAAAGATAATGAAGGACCTAATGAAGATAACAAAGGACCGAACTATAATGAAGATAATGAAGGCCTCAGCCACCCCAACAATGGACTCTTCTCTCTGTTGCGATCAGGGAAACGTTTCCGTTTCTTGAAAGCAAACACTGAGCTAATGAGGAGGAGCTTCTTCCCGCAGGCCTTTCGAGCCCTGAACCAGAACACTGGTACCTGGACACTGTAGATTCTCCCCACACATAAACATCCCCCTCAGCTGATTGCTGCACACATACACCTGACACTTTACAGACACTTATCTCTTTGTACACAGACACTTTACAGACAGACAATTACTTGAAAAATCGACACTGCATTATATTATATTTCATTTTATTGCATTTATATTTGCATTTATATTTCACTTATATTTCATTTTGTATAATTTTTTGTATCCTATATTTTATTTTATATTTATATTTTATTTTATTTTATATATTTTCTTTATTTTCTATCTTTTGTTCTTGTTACTTTAATAGCTTATTCTTCACAGTTTTGGACAGTCGTACTAAGCATTTCACTACATATTGTACTGTATATATTTTGTATGTGACAAATAAAATTTGAATTTGAACCTGCAAACTCCACACAGAAACAGCCAAGCTTGGAATCTGAACCCAGGACCTTCTTGCATGACCTTCAATTTGTGCTAACCATTATACCACAATGCCCCCCTTTAAGAAAACATATATATATATATATTAAAGAGGATGTTCTGTAAGGAGTCACTTTAAGACATGCAGTGGTAAAAGCAGTCAGTTTGTTTAAAGATCTCAAAATCCTTGCTAGCTAAGTGAGATTTTCACATTTTGTATCCATAATTTTATTTCTTTGAGAATTTTTCCCAGCATGATGCCCTGTGTCATTTATGCTTTGTGACACAATGTACTGCAGAACCAGTTCACTTGGACAAACATCCTTTCATACTCACATTCACCTATAGAGGCAGTCTGAAATAGTCAGTTACCTGAATGCGCATGTCTTTGGACTGTAGGAAGAAACCGGAGCACCTGGATGAAACCCATGCATGGGGTAAAAATGCAAACTTCACACAGAAACACCCTCATCAACCACTGGGTTCAAACCCAGGACCTTCTTCCTGAGGTGAGAGTGATAACCGCTCTGTCACCATGTCATTATTTTCCCAGAATGCCATGCTTATTTAGAAATAAAAAGCTATTTTTATAAGAACATCCATAACTCCTCAGTACTTGTTTCCCCATTTACATCAAAACGTCTCTCAGCCTTGAATACTTTTCCACTTCAACCTTTATTCCCATTTATGAACATTGTCCAACTTCAAAATCAGTTCCATGAAGATACACACACTCACCAGAAACACATACATTGCTTCATTGCACACAGATACTTGCTGTGGTCTCTGACGAGTCTTCTTTTCAATAATAATACATAGATATGAAGTAAATCAAGCTCACATGTTTCTGTTTGATCTCAGTGTGGTCAGGATAGAGGCTGGAAACAAATCCTGTAGTATTTATTTTTGTTTACAGTTGTTGTTGTTTTTCAAGCACCACCTCCCGTTATCTAAACTTTATACAGGCTTGGGAATAGGAAAGTGCATTGTGTTTTCTGAATAAAAGGGCTTGTAGAGAGTTGGCCCACAATGCACCTGTTTCAGCTGGTTTTGCTGTTAACTACAATCAGTGCATCTCCTCTTTTCCTTCCCTGGGAAAGGAGCCATGGGTGGAAAGTTCTGTGATTCGAGTGCAGGTCAGAGGGAACGCTGGCGGGGCGACCCATGCTCTTGTTTCCTTGCATATCTTAAAAACATGTGAGAAAAGGAAATATTTAAAGAAAGAAAAGGAAAGAAAGGAACATCCTGTAGCTGTCAGAACAGTGAAAATATTGTGATGTTTCAATATATTATCAGTACAATTAAGTCCTTACAATTAAGTAAGTGTGGAAAAAAATTAAAAACAATAAAGTCCGATATATAGTTTGAAAGCATGTTAACAAAGATAAGGACATGTACAGTGCATTTGCAAGGGTGAAGAGGCAAATACTGGATCCATAGACAGGATCTGGGATTTACACAAAGTTCATTATTCTACTGTATATTGACTTTTCTGGACTGGCAGGGTAGTGTAGTGTTTGGTGGGTCCGTCCCACAGCAAAACGGCCCTGGGTTCAAGTCCTGGGATCATGATGGTGTTTCTATGTGCATGTTATTTTAATTGGCTGTTCCATATTTCCAGTTGGTGTGTGTCTGTTGACCATGGGCAAGTGGGCTGTTCAGGGTGTATCCTGCCTTTTCCCAGTGATGACTGAGATAGGCGCTCACCTTCCCACAACCCTAATAGGATAGAGCGTCAAATGTCTGAGAGTGGATTGGATTAAAAATCAATTCAATCCAGAACATATTCTGCGGACTCTTCACCCAACACTCAGCTAGCATTTATTATCTACTGTTGGGTTGTTGAGCAACTACTTCTCTGCTTCGACTTCAGCTAAACGTACTAACTTGGAAAAAGAACACCTGTATGCATTCAAATTGCCACAATGATCAGGTTACCATGGATAAGGATTAGGGTAAGATTGGGACTCTGAGAATCCCTTCCGTACTGAATATTGGCTAGCACACATTTAACCATATGCACAGTTAAATAGGATAAAAAAGAGAAATGAACCAAATCATTAAAGCCAGATATAATCAAAACTTTATTCAAAGCTTCACAATGTTTCATATCAGAGTATCTGCAAATACACTGCATGCAACAGCTTTGGTGTCAGAATGAATACAAGAAAACAAGAAAATTAAATGACTGCTCATTGAACTGAGCCAGACATCTCCAAAATCAAGCCAGGATTGTTCTTTCATGCTTCTTTTACATATGTCCTCACTGCCACCACGTCTCCCATTGTGCATTTCTGCAAAAGAAAAGTGAGGAGAAATCAGATTTCAATTTTTTTTATGTTCATTACTAATTATGCTACATTTTCTCTAAGATACTGTAGATCTGATTATGGATGGTGTCATAGTCATTACACATACAGTACCAGCCTTCTACTGTCAAAGTATTTATTATTCGGCATTAAGCATAAGCCTTAGGAAATACTCATTTGAATGAAATATGTTCAAAAGGAGGTGGGCGGCACGGTGGCGTAGTGGTTAGCACGTCCGCCTCACAGCAAGAAGGTCCTGGGTTTGATTCCCAGCTCGGGC
>JAOUQZ010000028.1:6584791-6599902 GCA_028564935.1 Neosilurus hyrtlii
CTGTTCAAAATCACCCCAAGGTGTGAGAGTGAGTGTGTGTGTGTGTGTGTGTGTGTTGGCCCTGCGATGGTGTGGTGATCTGTTTAGGGAGTACCCCACCTTTGCTCAGTGTTGAGATTCGAGAGTCCCCATGACTCTACTAGGATTAAGCGGTTTGGCAAATGAGTGAGTGATGAGTGAGTGCATTTTGCTGGATAGATGTGGAGGATGTGGTCAAATGTTGGACAAAAGAACACAGTGCAGATGTGGTAGAATCAGGATGCAGTAAGAATTTAATAAGGATATAGTAACGACAGCAGGGTGATGATTTGTTGAACGTAGATGTGGACACAAGAAAACTTGCAGAACGAGTGAAAAGTACAGAATGTGGTTCAGAATTTACAAGGACCAGACCAGTGCAGTAAGAACGAGGTAAGTGTGTGGTGCCATCTGATTGGTTGTAGTAAGAATGTAGTAAGAACACACTGGACATGGTACAACGTTCCTGCTGCATTCACCTAAATTTTCAGGACGCTGTTCGGCCATCATGGTCTTCGCCTGAATGTGAAGGGGTTTTACAAACAGTAAGAGCTGGTATCCTTCAGTACAGTAGCCTTGGGTTTTCAAGGTTCAAGGTTTTTAGGCTTTAAAGATATCCTCCTGTCTGCAAAATGTGTGTTTCAGGGAGGTTGTTTTGGTCTTTAAACCAGGATGTCAAGCTCTAGAAGCTCTTTTTTCTTTCATTTTTTTAAACTGAGTGTCTGCTTTAGGGAGTATCACATTCTTGCCACATACATGATGATCATTACACTTCCAGGCAAGCTAGAGAGGGCGTATCAGCAGCCATGCTGTCACAGCTTTGCAGGATGTGGCTTTACATGTTTCCAATCTTTGCAGACTGCAGATGGCACAACCCTCTGACACACACGGCTCACCCGTTATCTGCCCAGCTACACTTCTTATCATGACACAGCCTGTTCAGCGGGAGCTAATCTCCATCGCACATTAAAAAGATTCAGAGAGGAGATGTGCAGTGATTCTCAGACAGGCTTCCCTGCTGTCAGGCTCCTGGTGATATTTAATGAGGGGTGTCACTCTGATCATTTAAGATGAGGGAGTTAGTGTAGTACAGAACACTGAAGTGCACTTTGAAGTGAAGTGAGAGTAGATAGATAAAAGGTGATGGGACATGAAGTGCGTTCTCATTAAACCTCACTTTTTTTTTCGGTGTCAAATTTAGGAGCTGGATTTATGAAGTACAGTTCTCTATAAAAGAGGATATTCATTCATTTATAATAATAATAAGAATAATAATGTTGATAATATTAATAACAATAATGATAAAAATAATAATCTTTCTTCATGAAATAGTCATCATTTATATTACTAAAATGTTCAGCGATTGTTTGGCGTATCTTGGTTTTCACATCACAGGTTACCCTGGGGGTGGTGTAATGGTTAGTGTGTACGCCTCACAGCAAGAAGGTCCCAGACTTGGGCATTTCTGTGTGCATATACTCCCTGTGCTTGTGTGGGTTTTCTTTGGGTGCTCTGGCTTATGTGTATGATAATGTGTATAGTTGTCTGTGTGTTAGCCCTGTAATGGTCTGAGAGCTGTTCAGGGTGTACCCTGCCTTCACCCAATGTTGGCTGAAATATGCTCCAGCCTTCCCGTGACCCCAATAGGATTAAACAGTTCAGCAAATGAGTGAGTGAAAGAAGTTGTCCAAGTCAGTATCATTGTACAGAATAAAGATCATGTGATAATCAGCTGTTTGTAACTGGTCAGTGTGTAAAGCATCAGAAAGAATCTTTTGCCTGTTAATTATGCAGCCAGTGTGCAAATGCCTAAACATGAACTTTAAACTATTGTTGTTGTTTTCCTTAAAGGGGCTGTGTCATGATTTTTACTCAGATTCAGTTGCTAAAAAGTTCCGTTAATATGCAGTAATACGACTTTTAAACCTTTGAAGCTAAAAGAAATGGGTTGCAACATGGACTTTTTCAAATCTCGTTGGCTTGAACCATCAGAGATTGAAATACCGCTGCAAAGTCCTAGTCCTGAACCAGATTCATGTCGGTTAGCATTTATAAACTAAATGTACATTCATATAAATGGCTGTGTGTTATTTGATAAAACCATTGATGTTATTTAGGCTACGTTCTACAAACCACCACAACACCGCCCCTTTAACCACAAATTTAAGGAGAATATATCACTTGTTGAAAATTAATCTTATTTAAATCTCCAGAGTAATTTCTTTGTGTGCAAAATCCTAGGCCTATAGCTTCTGTAATAACAATTTTATGGAAATTTGAATGATGTCATCAAGGCCCAAGTTACCATGTACAAGTGTTGGATTTTATACATTCATGCCACTTATTAAAAGATTTGTGTTGGAAGAAACATTACAATCATTGCATGTAGAGTGGGAAACACACCAGCATTAATACATTTAAGCACAAACACCAGAAGTACTGAAAGAAATTATATTTTAAGCCATACTCTTCTATGTTAACTTGGGTACTGATGCCATCATCGTAATGAGATTGTTTTCAAATACCCACCCATAAAGGTATTACAATAGCAATTATCTGTCAGATTTCGCACACAAGCAGATTTTAATATAGAGTTTTAAATGAGAATGTGCTGTCTTCTCTTTAAAAAACTATACTACTAATAAAAGGATACTAGTACACTTTATTGGATTAGAACTGAGTTAAGAGCTGAGTTGTTCCAGGGTAAAGACATGAAGAAACTGGGGCAGTAGCTTGACCTATGGCAGTGCATCAGCGTTCCGCTTTCGTGTGTGTGCTCAGCATAATAAACTCACATGGCTGCTTTGCCAAATGCCACAGAATGAGACACTGATTTTGCAGCAATCTGAGATTATCACTTTTCCTCTCTCTGGCTCAGGGAAGATGTCAGTGTCCTGGCACTACACTCTGTTTTGAGTGCAGACTCATTTTGTTTTTAATTACACCCCTTTTTCTGTGAAAGGGAGCGCATGAGAGACAGAATGAGGGATCAAATAGGGCACATTGACGCTTGGGTGCTGTGCAAAAATACTTATTAAAGGAGTGCAACAGCTAATTAGAGGTACCTGGAGAGGGGAAAAGATGGGGGGGGTGTCTTTTAAGCAATCCTAAATACCTGTGGTTTTAAAATTGTTTTGAGAGATGTGCATAGCTTTAAAGAATGTTCAATAGTTAGTTTAATCGGTCAGCACGTCTGTGTTATTATTTCGAGTCCTAATTCTGGTAAACTGCAGTCAAAAGCTTCTAGTAAAACATTTACATCCGATAAACTTCCTTCTTGACCCCCCACCCCCACCCCATGGTTCAAAACCAACATTTCACATTTTAATATACAACTCTAAACAAAGGAAGCTAGTGTGTGATGTGTGTTTGGTGTTCAGTCTGAGGGAGGTCATGTGTGACAGGAAATGTTTATGTCTCAAGAGAACTGTGGAAAAAGAGACCATCCCTCTGGAGTGTAGTCACAAAACCGTGCTTCCCGCTCCAGCCTGCTTTATTAGAGCTATTCCCAGAATTCCACTGAATATAAAATACTGTGGATTTATTGCCGTGCACTAATCTCACACTGTTGAGTCGTTTCACCTTACGTAGTCTTGTGTGCCATTATATGTTACATTGCCCTGAAGAGACAATATTTCATTCCAGTGTATACAAGGTATGTACTGTATATTGGAATGGCAGTAATAAACCTACTTGGTTTGGCCAGTACCTGAGGATAA
The DNA here is from genome assembly GCA_028564935.1 of Neosilurus hyrtlii. NCBI lineage: Eukaryota > Metazoa > Chordata > Actinopteri > Siluriformes > Plotosidae > Neosilurus > Neosilurus hyrtlii. The sequence continues at coordinate 6,588,529 of JAOUQZ010000028.1, forward strand.
TCAAACAGATTTTTTGATGATCAAAAAATATTCTGAATTTGTCCTGAGGTTGTTATTAAATGGTTATATTTCCACGCTATTTCTCATACACAAGCTGAAAGGCATCCATGATTGGTGTTTAGCTATTGCTTTGTAACTGACAAGGGAATAAGAGTGCTATCCCTCCCAGGATGAGAACACGGCCTCCTAGCAATATATATCTAAGGCATTTTTACTCACTGCAAAAACATCTATCTGTCTGTTTATCTATTTTTCCTCCCAGACCAATCTTGTCGTGTGGAGAGTGTCATTACTAAAGGATGGTCCAGGACGGGGGGGGAAAAATCTATCTATCTATGGGAATAAAATCATTATTTCTAACTATTGTGAACCAAACATCCTTCACTGGGCTGATGTGCTTCTCTCCTTCCTCAGAAACACAAGCACCATCACTTGCATGCCTCCAGAGATCTCCTGATAATTCACCTGTATGATGAGAACTGTTACCATAGAAACGTGGAAGTACTCCTTTATCATGGAGGAGTTTAATTGGAAGCGCCCTCTACAGCACTCCTGCAATATGGCTGCCGATTTGTGCTTTGGCTGATAGAGATGTCTAGTTGATGTTCTCCCCATCCTCTTGACTTCCAGACCACACAGACGGCCATCACAGTAAAATCAGACACAGTTAATTAGCTGTCCTGATGAGATTGTGCATGGGGCTCAAGAGGACGTGCCCCTGCCCACGTATGAGTCTATTTCCCAAGTGAAGCACAGGATTAAAGCATGATGTTAATTTACTGCCTTTGGCCAGTGCACAACAGCCATCTTGACCAGGATAAGGATCTGAAAAGGCATGTACTGTTAACTGATAATATATTGTGAAAAGCACCCAATAATGTCATAGTTACACATTTCATTGTTTCTGCTTAAGGCAGTATGGAGTGCACACAGAATCATTTTAGGGTAGTTCATACGGAAATGTTTAAGAAACAATCATGGGGTCACTGATTCGTAGGGTCTCATACCTTCATTACAGATTTTAGCATCACAGCCTAACTTGACAAGAATTCCGACAGGATTTTAATGAGGCCTAAATGTTTATAATCTTTACCCAAAATCTAGCTTTATAGCTAATATAGGATAACCTGACATGATTTCTTGTTCGTGTCCCAGTCATGAGTTCATTCATGTGTTTACAGTTTTCACTGCGACTGCTAGCCAGTATAAAACTGTAATAAAATCTTTTTTAAAAAACGTGCAGGGTGCACCACACAGAAACGCCCACACCAAACCCAGGACTCAAACCCAGGACCTTCTTGCTCTGAGGCAGATGTGCTAACCACTACTCCATAGACCTACAAATGCAGTAAAAATACAACAATTCACACCTACATCTAGGGGAAAGTTGGAACAGCCATTTAGCCTAATGTGCATCTCTTTTGGACTGTGCAAAGAAACTGGAGCAAACAGAGGAATCCCATGAAAGCATGGGAAGAACATGCAAATCCCACTCAGAAATTACTCGCTCCCAGAACCTTATTGCTCTGAGGCGGACATGGTAACCACTACGCCACCATGCTGCTTAACCTCTTTTATACCTACTGAGAAATGCTTGGTACTATATTCTCACCTAAAATACTATTCTGTGTTCAAACTCTGGGCTGGTTCTGATGCTGGTGTAGATGCACTGAGGAAGAATTCTGACTTTAGGATTGCTGCTGAAATGTATTTATTTTTCTGTAATTGTTTGGTTTATTTTTATAGATAGTTATTTCTTATAATGACAGAAAGCACAAGCAGATCTGTTTGAAATACGGAAGGATTTATTCAGGCATCCTGACTGTTTTAAGAAGCACAGTGTGGTGGCCTTCTTCCTTGGCTGACCTCACAAGTAATAACGTCTTATATGCCACTGCACTTGATGTACTCCAGTTACGGATGGTCATGCTCTGTTAAGCAACATTACAGAGGCATTAATGTTGTCTGGTAAGTCTTTTCTGCCTGTCAGATTCACTTCACTCACCAGTGATGCTCAACACACTAAACTAAGCGCGTATCATGTGTAGAGGCTTTCTTACTTACTGCTCGTTAGGCCTGTCAGCATGTAGGACAGCAGTGAAGTGTGCTGTCTGTCTTTTTTACAGTCCTCAGGTATTGTTCAGGCTTTTGAGCTCTAGCTCCACAGTCCATTACCTACTGTTCTTGCATTTGGTGCTCGGGACTTCCATTCATGTGATTATGGCTACCTTTCGGCTTCCACCACCAAAGGTCACACAACTACTCAATCATTTGCCAAACTCCTTAAACCTATTAGGGTTGTGGGGAAGCTAAAGCCTATTTCAGCCGACACTGGTCGAAGGCAGGGCATACACCGATCAGCTTGCCAGACCATCACAGAGCCAGAACACACTCGCACCTAGGGGCAATCTGAAACAACCACTAAGCCTATAGTTCATGTCTTTGGAGTGTGGGAGGAAACCGGAGTACCCAGTGGAGTACACGAAGAACATGCGGACTCCGCTCAGAAACACCTGAGCTGGGGATTTGAACCCTTCTTGCTGTGAGATGGACGTGTCGCCTGGTCATGCAAGTATCTTGAGAAAACTCCAGAGGTCATTGCTCACCGTCGTTTTTTGGTTCCTTCATCACTGTTTTCATAACAAGGTCTTTTTTAACAGGATATGGTTTTTAACACTGTTCCAAACTCCCAGCCTGGAGGACCAGGGATTAGGGTTCTTGAGACACACAAGCCCCTTGACCAAATTCAAGGTCATGATCCTCAGGGGAATGTGCAGAGGCTAACAAGATTTATTGCCCTCCAGTGACAAACATCTGCTGTAAACTCAAAAGGACTTATTAGGGAGAAGGTCTACCTGGTCTTCCTGATATGAGACACTGCATGTGTGTGTGTGTGTGTGTGTGTGTGTGTGTGTGTGTGTGTGTGTTGCCCTGCGATGGTCTGGCGAAGCTGTTCAGAGTGTACCCCATGATTCTTAAACTTGGTATATCCCTAAATATTATATAATTGTGGTAAATATTACCTAGTACTCCTACCACCCATCCAGCTTCTTTTGTATTGTTTGATCATGCTGGTTCCTCGTAGGTGTAATTATTTCTGATACACTACATGGCACTACATACAAAGTATGTGGACACTTTATTCAAACTCTCCTAGCATGTGCTTTTTTAAACTGTTATAATAAAGACGACTCTTTCGGCTACTATTTCTAGTAGGCTTTTGAGTGTAGCTTAAATTCATTCAGCCACAACAGATTTATTGAGGTCAGGCACTGAGGTCAGCTGAGGAGGTCTGCAGAACAGTCGGTGTGCCAATTAATTGGTGTTCGGTGAGGTTGAGGTCAGGGCTCTGTGCAAGCCACTTGAGTTGTTCGATTACAACCTTGGCAAACCATGTCTTCATGCAGCTTCCTTAATGCATTGGGGCATTGTCATGCTAGATAGCCTTAGTTACTGGAAAGGAAAATTATAACGACAGGAGCACAGTGGTGCACAGGTGGCATAGTGGTTAGAACTCTTACCTTGCAGCAAGCTGGTCCTGGCTTTGGGCCCTGAGGTACGAAAGTGGGTTTTGGTGTGGAGTTTCATGTTCTCGCCGGGATAGTATGGCTTTAGTCGAGTCACCCTCCCATAGCCCAAAAACATGAATGTTAGGTGAATTGGCTATTCCGGATTATCCCTGGGTGTGAATGTGACTGTGAGTGGTCATTTGCTTGTGTTGGCCCTGCAGTAGACTGGCATCTCTGACACGTCTTATGCTACTTCCTTTAGATGAGGTTGAGACTAAGAACATGAAATTAATCTTTTCCAAATTATTTCCTGTTTTTTGAATTGTTGCAGTATGCATCCATGTTGTATTATTAATTTCTTGAAATCACATTTTTTGTAGAGTGTTTGTGAAACAGATGTACATACTAACTTATGTAAAAACGGTTAAACTGAACTGAAGATGTATTTTTTATATCAATATCTTGCATTACTGTACTGTTTTGGGCGGCATGGTGGCATAAAGCTTAGCACATCCGCCTCACAGCAAGAAGGTCCTGGGTTTGAGTTCCGAGCTCGGGCGTTTCTGTGTGAAGTTTGCATGTTCTCTGTGCTTGTGTGGGTTTCCATTTTACAGGTACTCCAGTTTCCTGCCACAGTCCAAAGACACAAAAGCACATAGGTTACAAATAGCCCATTGGTGTGAATGTGAGTGTGAATGGTGGTGTGTGTTGGTCCTGTGATGGTCTGGCGATCTGTTCACGATGTACCCTGCCTTCACCCAGTGTTGGCTGATATAGGCTTCAGCCTCCTTGTGATCCTAACAGGAGTAGACAGCTAGGCACATGAGTGATGAGATGAGTGAGTGAGTTTTAGAGATTTCGCTTTTTTCCATTATGGTAGTGCTATTATTAGAATATAAATAAACTTTTCTCCAGTCCCCATTAACACAAAAACTTTTCATAACAAAGCGGCCTAAAAATGCCCTTATTGAGTTACCCTTCTTCTGAAATCCACTTATTTATTTAAGACATGCCTGCGGTCTGTGCCTAAAAACATTACAGTAGATGCTTTGTCAGAGACTAAAGTATAAAGTCTCTCTTTGGAGTTTTTCCTCTGTAGAGGCCCTTGAATCACATACCACAAATATTCATGAGCAGTGCTGGGTTTTGTACTAAATATGAAGCATATTTGTCAAGGATGCTGTGGTCATAGTGCCATTACCAGCAGTGGTACTAGTTGGCAATATGTCATCTACATACTTTCATTTGCTGAACCGTATAATCCTTCCAGGGTCACGGTGAGGCTGGAGTCAATCTTAGCCAACACTTGGCGAAGGCAGGGTATACCCAGAACAGCTCAGACCATCACAAGGCAACTCACAGACACAACCATTCACACTCACATCTAGGGGCAATTTGGAACAGCCATAAAATCTTATGTGCTTGTCTTTGGACTGTGGGAGGAAACCCATGCAAGCACAGGGAGAACGTGGAAACTTCATACTGAAACACCCTCCTCAAGCCCGGGACTTAAGTTTTTTTGTAGTGCCATTACCTGCTAGTTGGCATTATGTCATCTACATACTGTAGAGTGTAATAACATTATAAAGCATAGAGGTTTCACTTCAGTTCTCTTGTCAAGGATTTAATGACTTTTATGTGGGCTTAAATAGGGTCATGACATCATAGGTGGGAATGCAGATGATTTTCCCCTTAGTCAGATTTATGCGCTGTAACTACTGAACTAGAATTGTATTGAAATACATTACTGTACAGTTTATTTGATTTGTCATCTAATCATGTTTCATTCTTATTAGGGATACTGATAACAAAAATGTCCAGAAAATGTAAGAAGCCCAGCCACAAGTGAAGCAAAGAAAATCACAAATACAGTAAAGAAAGAAAATGTCTTTGATATAGGAATGGAAAAAATAAATTTACAAGAATTTAAAAAAGAATGGAATACAGGAATGAAAGACAATGATGAATACATTGATCACATCCACTTTGCTCCAGTGTCAAGACTAGCAGTGTGTGAAGGTGGTGTTTCAGAGAGATGCCATTCTAGCATAGACTCTGTATAGTAACAGTACAGGAGAATAAGCAAGCAGAGGAACAAGCTTCAACATTCCAGTCTGCAAATGATGCCTGTCCAAATACATTCCTCCTTAAATGGCTTTTCCATCCTCATATTTTCAATGGCATGGAACTCAGTAATAGTATTCCTAAGGAAAATAAATCTTTCCTCTGTAAAGTCTTGGGTTATATGTTTTGGACTGGATACACGCGTGGGCCACATAACACACTTGTTAGCACAAATGATAGCACAAAGCTTGATTAGTGTGTCACGGTTCATTAATGTGAATGGCAGTTCAGTAAGACTATCAGTAGACATTTCTTTCTCTGGTATGTCGCTCACAAAAAGACATTCGCAAATGGTGTAAGCACTCATTTATGCCCTGATGATACAAGACTAGTCTTTTATGCAACACCCGTGCATCCATTCACACTCACAATTAGAGGTCATTTAGAACAGCTAATTAGCTGAATGTGCATGTTTTTGGCCTGTCAGAGAAAACCGGACTACCCAGAGGAAACCCACACAAGCACAAGGAAAACATACAAACTCCACACCGAAACGCCCTCACTGTGCCCAAGACTTGAACCCAGGACCTCCTTGCTATGAGGTGGATGTGCTAACCACTACGCCACCATGCCACTCTAAAGCAACTAAAGGCGTATTTTTTTTCCCCATAAAATCTTGGCACCCATATCCAATTATTTGCCTCTAATAAATCATTATGATTATTCTGGCAAGCCTGGGACTCCAGCATATCACAGACAGTCAGGTTATTACAGCACCTGGACTGAAACATCCCTTAGAACTGGTCTCTATTTCACCCAGATATTTCTCAGCCAACTTTATTTGGCACGTTCATGACACGTCATCAGCAGTTCTTATATGTGAAATAGCATCAGGCAGTCTTAGCCCAGTGATAAAGACTGAACAAAAGGTCATGAGTTCAAATCCCACGCTGCTAAGCTGCCACGGCTGGGACTTTGTGCAAGGACCATAACCTTCAAATGATGGGTTGTACAAATAAGACCACTTTAAAACTGTATTTTGTTTACTCAGGTTGTCGGAGTTGGAGATCAGAAGCAATTAAGCTTTACAAATAAACAAAACTAAAAGAAATCGGAAATACATTTTTTTTATCATGACAGGCTTTGTTCTGCTTTTTATGTTTTGTTGGGTATTTATTCACGGAAGTACAGCAAAACAACCTAAGTGAGATGATGTTTTACCACAAAGCACCCTGCACCCCACCCCTTTTCACACATATGAGCAGTGCTGAGTAGTCAGTCTACTCTCCAGCATGTTTTTAGGAGTAAAACTTGTTGTAGATGACAACAACATGGACAGTTTGTGTTCATAATGTATTCCTTTCATAAGTGTTTGCAAAGTTTTTGCTCCGTACCACACCTCACACCTCTGGAGACTTTGGTCTATCATGAAATATATTAAATGATGATGATTATGCATGATGTCATAGTGTGCATCATATCAGAGAATTCATCAGCATGCCTCTCCCGGGTGAGACCTATGACTCGCTTTCTGTTTCTGTGTGCTCTCAAGCTCTAATCTCTCTCTCATTTCTTATCTGTTCCATTACAGGCAGGTACAGCCAGTTCCAAGTGTCCAGGTAGGATGGCATTTATTTCCCATGGCAACTTCAGGAAACTGTCTAATTCACACTGTAGTTGTTTTGGTTTATTTTTATGCTTTTTTTTTTTTTTAATTAAAAAAAATATGTCGAGGGAAATTTGTCTTGAAACAGGCTTTGCTGTTTACTTGTAACTGGGCACAATGGTACAATACTAATCCTCTTATCTCACTCTATTTGCATATGTCCTTCAGTTAGTTTTACAATAGGATTTCCACCCCATCACATGCACTTTCTATTTAAGAACAACGCGGCAAAATGCATCCAAATAAGGGTGCCGACTGTGAGGTGCCAGCACATTGTCAAACCACAGCTCTCCTCTATTCTGAGACTGAGACTGACTGACTGAGCGAGTGAGACTGAGTGAAGAGGAAAGACTCTCCCCTCTGAGAGACTCCTCAGACACAATAGATTCAGGCTCTGTGCCACGCTCCGGGATGCCAGCCATCTGATTGTTATCTGCGCATTTAGTTTGTGGAGGTGGGGTGTACTCTGCTTCCCTCCTCATCTAAAAATTACTCCACACACAGGCTTTACTGAATCCAGCTTGAGCCTCCGGATCACTGTCAGATCAATGCGGGTCTTTACTTACTGAAACACTCAGCAGTAGTTTATTTACACAGAGTGTCATACTGCGGTCTATGCTTGAGGAGTGTGTGTGGAGCTGCATATTTGGGTTTGAGTGTGTGTGCCCTCTTCTGGAAGAAACTGACACTGCAATGCACAAAATTGTTGTCAATATGCCTTATCCTGCTAGTGTCACTGGGAGGCTGGTGCCTATCTCAGCCGACATTAAACAGCTCACCAGATCATCATAGGGCCAATACACACACAACCATTCACAGTCATATCCACACATAGGGGCAATTTGGAACAGCCACTTAACTTAAATGTGCATGTCTTTGGACTGTGGGAGGAAACCTTAGGAAGCCCACGCAGTCATGGGGAGAACATACAAACGCCACACAGAAACGTCCTCACCAAGCCCGGGACTCCAAACCCAGGAGCTTCTTGTAGTGAGACAGACGTGCTTACCACTACTCCACAGTTCCGCCCCAAAATTGTATCATGTTCAAGTAAACCAACAAGGAAACTGTAGTCAGAATTATATTTATTGGTTGATTTATAAAATTTGTTTTGATTTTTTTATTTTGACTGAATATGATGCAGTCGGTTTCATAATGTCTGTTTGTGTCCTCTGATTGTGTTTGCATTCCTTTAAAAATAAATTGAAAATATACCTAGTTTAAAAATTTAAGTCAAACTTACACAAGTCTATCAGTTTTATTTTATTTATATATATAACCACCATCTTCCCGGAAAAATGAATGACCTTGTATTTCACACAGAAAAAGATGTTTATTAATGTTGCTTGTAGATTTTATATACAGAAGTCGTTGTTAACTTGTATGTGACACATTACTGCTATCTCTCTGTTTTTCTTTTTCTCTCTGTTCATAGCTCCTGCAGTGTGTGGCCGATGTAGGCGACTGCTTGATGTGATGTATAATGGCTCCTGCATTGAGTGCTCTGTGGGGTTCAGGGGTGGCAGGATCGGGGATCAGTGGTGAGCTGGCTATAGTGAGCACGCTAACGGCTTTCTGGGCCTTCCTGCTGCTCACTGTGCTGCTGGTTCTGTGTGCTGGCTGTCAAGGGTGAGTACCTCATTATCATCTTCGTAATAATTATCAACATCATCATTATCTCTCTCTGCGTTTTTTCTGGTGTTTAGCTGTTTAATACTGCACAAATGTTGTAACAATCGTTTACCACTGGCTGTTATACCAGATGGGAGGGTGTTAGTCAACATATGTAAATATTATTAATAGCGATAATAATAATAATATTAATAATAATAATAAAGGATTTTTGGAAGGATTTTTGGATGGAGCAATTTATTCACCTTAATGTTAAGGCATTAAATATACCTTCATTTATTTTGCATATTGTTGACATATTTGTGCCATCTCCCCTGTTGGCCTTTATATGCACATTAAAGTTAGCTTTAGGGTGGCATGGTGGTGTAGTGGTTAGCACGTCCACGTCACAGCAAGAAGGTCCTGGGTTAATGTCCCGTGCTCAGGCATTTCTGTCTGTTCTTCCAAAACCATGCACATTAGGCTAACTGGCTGTTCCAAACCACCCCTAGGTGTGGATATGAGTGTAAATGGTTGCGTATATTTTGGTTTTGCGATTGTCTGGTGAGCTGTTCAGCAGGGTGTACCCTGCCTTCGCCTAGCGTAGGCTGAGATAGGCTCCAGCCCCACCACAACCCTGATAGGATTGAGTGGTTTGGTAAATGAGTGAGAGAGTAAAGTTGCTTTAACAGAGTAATCAGTTTTATAAATGGACCCTGTTTTATTGTGTATTATGCAGCGGTCAGTCTAATTAATCAGTGCATTGACAAATTGAGTATATTTCTGAGCAAAACGTCTTGAGACTTATGGATTTATTTAATTTATTATCCCCCACATGTACAAGAACTTCATAAAGAAATCGAGTTACTCAGTTTTTTCAGTAATGCATTTTCTCTCTTCCCCCTCACAGGCAAAAGAAAGCAAGTCGGCTCCCTGGAGACCATGAGAACCTGATGAATGGGGTATGTTAGTAGGATGCTTTTCATGTGAAGGATTTTCTGCGTTTCACAACATTCTCTATGCATGACTGAGAGTCAAATCAGAGCCCCACAGCGTCTTTTAATCATTTTTTAGGCTCTCACAGAGAGCTGTTTTAGCTGAGTCGGGAATTGCTTTGGTGAGAGCCGATGTGTAGTGTTAGAAGGTGGTGTTTGATTTGTTTTGTGGTTTGAGAATGGGGCAGAACATAACACACTGAAGGGGCTTTGTGAAGCTTAAACTCAGTGGGAGGAAAACATGAAGCAGGCAGACTCGCTGCTTTGTCTCACCAGGGGACATGGGCAGCCTTTTTGTGCATGTGCCCTGTGCATGGAGGCTGGGAAATTATCATGTGAGACAAAAGGTCAGGAGTTCAGCATTGTTTAGAAGCAGGGAGCATCTATGAAAATCTCATTTGACTTGTCATATGATGAATGCACTTGCATATTGAAACTGAAGGGTATACAGAGACGTGCACGTGCACAGCATAGATACAAACACACAACTGTGGGAAAGTATTAAGCTTCCACTGTTGCTAGTAGCCGCATCTCAGTGTGGTTGCCAACTTGTCTTCATGCCGCATTGTCTGGATTGCTGTGTGTCCAGGCCGATGTTTGTGGATCTAGATTGCTTAAAATATTAATTTGCTTGTGTAAAAATACAGAAGCTTTTTATATGCATTATTGAGGCACACACACACACACACACACACACACACACACACACACACACACACACACACACACACATATATATATATATATATATATATATATATGAATGTATACACTTTGATTTTTAGTGTACTGTTTTGCAAGTTCCCAATACATGCCTTAGTCTCATATTCAATTCAGCGATATTCAATAAACCATGAAAGGTATGCTAGCTTTCTTTATTTGCCTCTTTTTTTGCACTTGATTGCTTATGTACCCATTTGGTATATACTAAAACAATAAACTATATGGGAACATAAGTATTAAGCAATCAAATGCTTAAAAAATATGGCCAGGCCATCGCAGGGCTAAACATTCACACTCACACCGAGGGGTGATTTGGAACAGACAGTTAGCCTACTGTTCATGTCTTGGGACTGTTGGAGAAAACCAGAGTACCCGGAGAAAACCATGCAAGCACAGAGAGAACATGCAACCTCCACACAGAAACACCAGAGATTGCTGTGTGGCAGATGTGTCACCGAAGCATGATGTTTTTTAATCCAAGGCTAAAGCACCAATCAGATTGTGCCATTCCCATGTTGGATATTATAGTATATCAATGAGTGGAAGTAGTAGTAGTAGTAGTAGTAGTAGTAGTAGTAGGTCTTTATTGTTGTTTCAGCCATATACATAGTACATAACTGTAAATAGTGAGACGAAACAACGTTTAACCAGGAACAATTGGCGATTTGTGTAACTGTTAAGACATAATAGAGACAAGATAGATACAGTAAGGTAAAATACACACTCATGCTCTCACACACACACACACACACACACACACACACACACACACACACACACACACACACACACACACAAACACACAC
>JAOUQZ010000028.1:6601011-6633254 GCA_028564935.1 Neosilurus hyrtlii
ACACACACACACACACACACACACACACACACATATATATATATATATATATATATATATAATGTGTGTGTGTGTATATATATATATATATATATTTTGTGTGTGTGTGTGTGTATTTATATATAGATAGATGGATAGATAGATAGATATAGATATAAATATATATAGATATCTTTGTTTATTTTTATTTTTGCATCCAATGCAAATTGCAGATTTAACAAACACCTTAAAGTGGATTACCTTGAACTCTTAGCTCCAAGAACAACAGCACCCCCAGTGGTTATGCAAAAAATACCCAGAATGCTATAAAGATGTGTAAATTCATTTAGCCTATCAAGACCTATTATGACAGTAATTTATATGTGGTCTGTGAAATAGAGTGAAGAGTGGAATTAATGTGATTGAGGTGAAGCTTGTAGTCTAACACCCTTTCATCAAATCCTTAAAGAATTACTAAAAGTAGCCTAGATTGGATATATCCTTGCTAATATGAACTGTCTGTGTTCTGTCTCTGTGCAGGTATCAGAAAAGGAAACATGTAGCCAAACAGCAGATACAGCCAGCCATGGCACTGACATGGTGGCAAGTAGCTCCTTCAATGGGCCTCTTACAAGCGGTACAGGTAAATTGCCTCGCAGTACACAGTATTAAACCAGCTTTAGACATGAGATAATGATTGGTTCTAGTAACTTGTAGAACACAATATTTACCATAATTTGTAATGTTATCGGAGTTCAAAACTTCTACTTTTGACAAACGTGGTGAACAAAATGGTTGCTCTCTTAGCGTTTATGTATTGAACACCATCTTTACCCATTAAAGAAGGCGTGTCATGAATTTTACCCACATTTGGTTTCCAAAAAATCATTTAAATGTGCAACAAATGTCCAGCCTAACAGAGCAGGTAGGAATGGACTGCAACGTGAACTTTTTGAAGGCTTGCTGATCTGAACAGTTTTCAAAGATTGAAATGTCTGCAGTTACTGCAGTTCAGTTACTGGCTTCACAAATAAATATTACAAATTCGTACTACTGTTTTTGATTACCAAAAAATTATTTTGGAGTGTGAAAGGATGTTTAATGTGTGGTTTTGCTAATTTTGTTACATTTTGACACAAATCACCTTTTTAAAAAAATCACCTTTTTAATGAGATGGGTCTCTGAACATAATGACTGTCAAGATTCATATATTTGATATCTTGGTCTATATAATGTCCATACTGGCAAATATCTGTACTTGGTTTTAGTAAACTGGAAAGCAGGTAGCACTGGTTGAACTCAATAAAATATGCTGTTCAAAGTGAATGAGAATTTGAGTTTACAGTCTATTCTAGTTGAGAAAAAGTTTCCACTGCAGCCATATTAGTACACTTATTTGACAGTCAAATGTTATTAAAATCTAAAATATAACACCCAGATATGTTGCAATATGCAAATGCAGGTCATGCAACAGTAGTTTAATACGGAAGGGATTGCGCTGCGTCAGGGTGGGGTAGTGGTTAGCACGTCAAACTCACAGTATTAAGGTCCTGGGTTTGAGTCCCGGCCTAAGAAATGCTGTTTCTATGTTTGTGTGTTCTCTCCGTGCTTATGGTGGTTTCCTCTGTGTACTCCGGTTTCCTCCCACAGTCCAAAGACATACACATCAGGGTAACTGGCTGTACCAAATTGCCCACAGGTGTGAGTGTGGAAAATTTTTTGTGTGTGTGTTGGCCCTGCAATTGTCTGGGGAACCCCATGTTCGCCCAGTGTCTTTGCCCGGGCTTCAGGCTCCCCGCAGCCCTAGTAGGATCAAGAGTGAGAAATGAGAGCGAGTGAGTAAATTAGCTGCGATACTTTGCAGGCTAGACAGTATAAAAAGATATATATCTGTAACAACATGTAGAAGATAACAAGCAATTGTCAGTAAACATTCATGTAGTGTGGTGGATTTGATGATGCATGGTGCTGCTATAGTGTTTACTGTGTTTCAGCATTTATGACCTTAATATTAAAAGTTTTTTTTTTCTCTTGTTAATTATTAACCTGAATACAACCGTGTATTAACTCATGATTTGTTTGGGTTGTTTTACCTTTCAAAAATCCTGCAAGAGAGACCAGTTTGAGGAGGAAAATTTAGTTATTGTGGTAACTGGGATTGAAGGCTAACCAATTATTGCGATTTAATATTGGCACTTGTAAAAACTCTTGCTGTTGTAATTAAAACCTGATACTGAACCAGCAGCGCTCCTCATTGTCTCTGCCCATCTCTGTGTCAGTCCTCACAGATACCGTCGACACGAGTCCACACCCTTCAGAAGAAATGGTGTCCATCCAATCAGAGCATCGCTCTTCTAAATGCCCCCAGGACCGCGAGTTACCCAGCATTCCCTGCGCCAACAGTCTGCATGTAGCGCCTGCAGCCTCTGAAGAGTGCGTAGTCTCTGGGGACGGCACGTACGAGATTCTGAAGGATGGAGCCCCACAAGATGTTGTAGAAGACTCACCTTATGAGACGGTGAAAGAGTTAAAGGAGGCATCCCTCACTAACGGCACACTGACCCCTGATGAACCTCCATTTGCCCGGCCCAACGGGCACCTGAGTCCCAGCCCTGGCGCCCCTGATCTGTGCCCATTGACCAACGGGGCTGAGTACGCCTCCATTGACCTGAAGAAGAAGAGCCGCTACAGTGTAGAAGCTGAAGCCCAGCGTTCAGTCGTAGAGCAGCCTGAGGAGGAGAGTCCACCACCAATCCCTGATAAAGTGCTGGATGAGAATGATAACCAAAACATCACTACGCTGCAGAATGGAGAGGTGAGGAGAACATAAGTGGTCTTAGCTTATTTTCAAAAGAGAGAGCAAAATAAAACTAAGAAGTAAACATATAATAAGTATGTAAACAAACAGAGTTGTATTCTTTGTAAATATGTATAGGTAATTAAATGTGTGGTAGGTTTTAAGTGTCTGTGAAGTATATTTCAAATCATTTTGTAGTCGAATACATTCAAACACAATCACATATTCATTATTTAAAATAAACAGACAAATTATTTAACCAATTTTTTTTTCACTTTTTAGATTAATAGGTAAAAATGAGGCCAATGATTAACCAATGAATATCTTAGTATAGATTATCATCATCATTTGCCGAACTGCTCTGGCCATAGCGAGGCTGAGTCTGTCATAGCCGACACTGGGCTAAGGCGGGAACAGCCCAACAGACCATTGCAGGGCCAACACATACGCAACCATTCACACGCATGCCTAGGGGCAATTTGGAACAGTCAATTAGCTTAATATGCGTGTTTTTGGACTATGGGAGAAAACCAGAGTACCCAGAGGAAACCCACGCGAGCACTGGGGGAACATGCATACCCAACACAGAAATGCTTGAGCCCGGGAATTGAACCCAGGTTCTTCTTGCTGTGAGGTGTATGTGCTACCCACTACACCATCATGCTGCCCCACAGCAAAAAGGTCCTATGTTCAAATCCTGGGCATTTTTTGTGGAGTTTAGGCTTAATCGGCTGTTTCAAATTCCAAACACCCCTCGGTGTGGATGTGAGCGTGAATCGAGTGTGTGTTTGTGTGTTGGCATTGCTAACAGATGGTCTGGTGAGCTGTTCAAGCTGTACCCCACTTTTGCCCAGTGTCGTCTGAGATAGGCTCTAGCCTTTTTTATACAACCACATAATAAAGTATTACCACAGAGCTACACTAAGAACTCGTAGTGCATAACTCATGGGGTTAGTATCATTTTAATCTAAAGCATAACATTTTTTCATTTTGGTGATATTTATTTCTGTGACATGATTAATGTAGAAATTTTCAACTGAATCCCAAATGGTTTCTTAACATAATCACACCACAGCTGCCATACACCTCTACACTACATGGCCAGTAGCGTGCTATTTATAATTCCTGTGACAGAAATATAAATTAAATATTGCCTTACCAGAACACAGTCAGATTTTGTTATATTTTAGATTTAATGTTTTCTGAAACAAGCATCACTCCACATCCTCTCTATTTATATTAAGATTAAAATATTGGCACCCATGGTTTGGTTTGGGTGTTCTATTTCGGTAAACTCTACATGCAATTGCCAAAGGTCTGTTTACACTTTTCTTCTCTGGCCGCTGAACAAATGAGTTTTGTGAGTATGTTTTCAGCCCCGCCCCCTTTTCAAACATCACGTTTCATTATATGTAGTGTGCCGCAGCAAACTAAACAGCAAACGACTCTAAAATAGCCATTTTCCTCTGATTCAGACTTGGTTAGCATGGGGAAAAAATGGATAGCAAGACATCATACTGGTTGTTGTCATTCCAAAGTAAACAATTTGAGAATTAGTACTTTATTAAAGGTCACCAAATCCAAGAATTCTGTCGAGTCAGTTGATAAATAGAATGAAAGGGACACCTCAAGTGTTTTTGTCAGACATAGGTGTCCCTTTCATTCTATTTATCAACTGATTCAACAGAATTTTTGGATCCTCCAAAAGAGGCGAACTGACCTCTTGGTGTTGCATGGGACACCATGCATATCCACTGCATGATTTCTGCAGCACCCAGGGAAGTTTATGTTGGTACTTTGCTCAGGTAAGTGTGTTCTGAGGTCAACTAAGGAATGGCTTGATGTGTTCAGTGTTCACGCATGGCTAAGGTGACCGATTGCCTTTAAATACAGTAAGTGGTTCTTAAACAAGGGCTTGCCTGTTTGAATCGTAGTCATCAATAATCATCCTAAAGGACATAAAGTTGATATCTCCTGGAAATGGCCATCCTTTTTTCCCTGAGATGGTAAGAGCTACATTTAGACACAAGAGGGGAAACAATAGCCAGTGACTCCTGCTTAATTATGATGATCTAGGTGTGTTGCTCTGGGTGGCTGTGCAGCCGTAGCATACAAATGAAGCCATCTGTGGAAAACGGACAGCTCATGCTGCGCCTGCAGGCTGACATGCTGTTTGCTCTCAGTGTGAGCTCCATACCTCAACATACTGTATACCCATATACACACACCCACACCCACACATACAACCCTCTACTCACATCTTCCCTTTGTCCTCTCTGTCTTTATCTCTGCTTCCTTGGACTTGGGCCCAACATCCAACTAGCTCATCTGTAATGAAGATGACGTATGCACAGCAGCCAGGTTTGCCCTCTCACCCAGGCCACCTGCATCCCCACGAATCTCAAGTCAGCAATTTATTGTCACCCACCACCTCACGCTCCTGTGTTCCCTCCCCAGTACCCATATGGCCTTGGTTTAGGGTCACCCCTGTTCAGTACCTCAGCTCTGAGTAGGCTTCTGGTGATTTGTCTTATCTATCAAACCTGGGTGTGGCTGTGTCTTGGGGATGCGATAATCACCAGATGTTGTCCAGCTCATTGGAAGCCTTCTAGAATCTGAATTATTTCTGTTTGTGCTTGAGTTAGTGTTAATATGAAAAATCAATTAAAAAGTATAAATAAAGAGTATTATTAATCCAGCCGCCAAGCTTTTGTATAGATTGTATGGAACTCCTTGGAACTTGTATCTGTTTCATGTACAGATAAATATGGTGTGAGGACAGTGGCATAGTGGGTATCATGTCCACCTCACTGCAAGAATGTCCTGGGTTCGAATTCCGGGCTCAGGTGTTTCTCTATGGGGTTGCATGTTCTCTCTATGTTTTCGTGGGTTTCTTCTAAATACTCTGTTTTTTTCTGGTACAGATTGTCATTTCTTTTTGAACTTTTATTTTACTCATTAGTAGGAACAAACTAATTTGTATGTTATTTAATTTTTCATTTTAATATTTAGGAAACAATATTTTTTTTTTCTCATTTGGTTTGGAAAGGTGGTTAGACTCATGTTTAGACTGTTTTAACACCAAGTATAATAAGGGTGAGATAGTGGATTCAACCAATAAGGTTAGAATTTTCCCGAATTTTGGTAGTTTCACATAAAGGTCTTGTTAAGGGCAGCACAGTGGTTACACTACAGCGGTTAGCCAAGAAGATCCTGAGTTTGAACTTACTGAGTTTGTGTGTGGTTTGGCCTTTCCGTGTAGAGTTCATATCTCTTCCTCGTACTTGCATGGGTTTCCTCCAGGTGCATCATTTTCCTCACAAAAGCAACCTGGGGCAACTGACTTTTCTGAAATTGCTCATGGATGTGAATAGTTTAAAAAAAATTCTAAAGGGGCAGCAGTGGTCTAATGGTTAGAGAAGCGGCTTTAGAACCTAAAGGCGAAACAGTGGGGGAAATGTGTAGCGGAGGGGGGTTGAGCAGTTCCTTCCCTTCCTCCACTTTATAGCTGAAGAGCCCATGAGCAAGGCACCTAACCCCAACTGCTCTCTGGCCCTGCAATGTGTGGCAGACCACTGCTCCAAGTGTATGTGCCCTCACTTTGGATGGGTTACTCCAGAGAGAAATCTCCCTTGTGGGATTAATATAGTATATCAAAAGTTTAATGGTTGTCTCTATGTTAGCCCAGTGATGTATTGGTGACCTGCCCAGGGTGTACTCTGCCTCTTTTGTGAAGTCAGCTAGGATTGGCTCCAGCTCACCCCAATCCTGGTGGATAAGTGATATAGATAATGGATGGATGGAAGGATTTTGTAGATGAACATTACTATCAATCTGTCCTTAATTAACAATGTCATGTTTTGGCTTCAGCCAATCTCCTTATTAAAATCCAAAGGGTGGCTCTTTGTCATAGCACGAGTAAAAAAACAAATCAAAACTATCAAAGTGCAGAGGAACGCTAGAAGATTTAGTGTTTATGTAGAACAGAGGAATGTGAAATGCTCTTGATCCTAATCACAGGTTTTAAACTAACCTGGTGTTGTAGAATTGCTGTCTAATTATTTTAGGGTGGCTGCATGTTAAAGCTCTGTAGCTTATTATGTAGTCAATTTCACATTACCTATTTTACTAGCTACATGAGGCACATTCAGTTCCTAGACTATGTAGTTCCAGTTTGTTACGGCAGCTTTGTATGAAAAGCAGCTGCTCCATATCAAAGATGATAAACTCTTCTCAGAACTCATTATTTCCCCCCCAGGAGGTGAGTGTGTGGCTAAATGGAAGTCTCTACACACCAGGGGTAAGGAAACAGCTGGCATGATGGGCTGTGGGTGTGTGTGTGTGTGTGGGTGGGTGGGTGAGAGAGAGAGAGAGCATGCACTCTGATCTGCAGTAAGCACAGTATGCTCCAGGTGTCCTCTGTCAGTGTAACTGCTCCACTTCTTGATAGATGAATCAGGTAACAGTGGGACACACACATATGTTGTCACACGTCATATGTGCTGTTAACGTACATTCTACCCCCATACATACACCCTCCAGGCATCCATCCATTATCGCTACCACTTGTCCTACTGAAGGATGGAAGTGAGCTGGAGCCAGTCCCAGCTGACATTGGGTGAGAGACAGGGTACACACTGGACACATCACCAGTCTATCATGGGTCTAACACTGAGGAAAGGACACCATTCACCTTTACACCAATTTAGTGTAGCCAGTTGACATAAGCCACATGTCATTAGACAGTTAAAACCAGAGTACCTGGAGGAAACCCACTCTGGCACAAGGAGAACAGGTTATATGTACTAACTCGTTTCCCAAACTGCTCAGTCCTACTAGGGTTCAGGAAGGCTGGAGCCTCTCTCAGATAATACTGGGTAAAGGCATGATACACCTTGAATGGCTTGCCAGACCATTGCAGGGCCAACATACAAACATGTAACCATTCACACTTACACCTAGGGTCAATTTGGAACAGCTACTTAGTGTCTTTGGACTGTGGGAAGAAACCAGAGTACCTGGAGGAAACCCACACATGCACAGGGAGAAGACACAGAAACCCCCAATCTCCCGACCTTCTTGCTTCTACGCCACCGTGCCACCCACGTAAAAGTTTTCGTTTGAGCTAATTACGCGTCCTTCATGGCAGTATGTGGTATTGTTTAGCATACAGCTGCGTGCTCTGCCAGCAAGATAACAATTTAATGAGACACAACTCAACAGGTAAGCAGCATGTAGAGTGATCTCAGTGTTTTCTTTTCTTTACAAATACAGCTCTTAAAAAAAAAAAAAAAAAAAAAAAAAAGCCCTCATGAAGGCTTGCACTGTGGGTGATATGTGCTCTGCCGGGCAGGCATAACCGTCTGGCAGATATTTATTATAACATGACTGTTGAGCCAGTTTAACGACTAACATAACAGTCACGAAGCTGTGGAGTGCTAAAAAAGTTTGAAAAGTATTCCTTTTTAGTATATACTTTTTACTTCCTGTTTTGTTGTTGAAAATCCACTTCACCACCTCCTTTTCTTTTACACTCTGAATATACTTATGACTACTTATGTACACAGGCTCAGTGATGGACACGGTCATCCACTGATGCACTGATAAACAAAGAAAGGAAATGCTACTTAGAGAGCAAAGGAATTTATGTTTTTTATATCCTTATTGAGTTTGGACTAGCTTTACAATGGAGAGGTGGGGTAAGGAATGGACCTCTGGGTTTTTAGTCCCGTCCAAATCTATCATGTCAGTAATTTTTACAGGCTGTGCGTGCATGGAAATACTGAATAATTTGAGCTGAAGCATAAAGACTGTGACTTGCTTACATGACCAGGATGACAGGGTAAACTCTGTGTTGAAGATGAGACCCTAAAGCTCTTTTCAGCCTAAGGCAGTAATGCACTCAGGCATAAAGTTATCATGTTGACACGGCAGTGTGCTGCTAAAGGGAACGACGTGAATTGTTAGAACACCGCGCTCAGTGTATATGAGGCAGATAATTATGTTCATTTACTGATACGACATGACTGAATGTAGCATCTGATGCCACAGGGCTCTTAACCTCTTCAGCAGTTTGTCATTGTAAATGTCCCATCTGTCATCTGTCCGCCAAATTATGTTGAGCCTCTTCTTTGACCTAACTAAGCATATGCTATTAAATATATACATCTGATTGATAAACTAGTTGAATCATGTATACTGCGCATGCTCCATACTTTGAAAACAGTTTGTCTCGTCAAGAAATCAAACAGAGTTGAATTTGTCGACTACTATTCCTTTTCCATCGCCACGTAGAAATTAGAATTTCATATTGAAATTTTAGAACCTTGTTTTTAGAAGATAGATCTTTTTATATGTGGGATTATTTTAGAAGGTTAGAGGCATTCTTGTGCCTTTTTGGCACTTTGAATTTTGGATATGTCTGTAAGAGGACGAAAGTGCCATGGCAATCGGCTATAAGAAATGTAATATCATGAGGTACAGGAGATTCTGGTTTGTAGAATCACTAATTTCTGCAGGGTTTTTTTTGCACTAATATTTCATTTTAAAAAATTAAAGTGAGATGAAAGGCAAGGCTTCCAAACTCTCTTGTTACACATGAACATATGTATATTTTCATTATCAGTTTTATTTATTTTTATTTTTTTTTACTTACATTTTGCAAGTTGCTACCTGCTAAAATTCCTGTGGAAGGGCATGCACAGCAGTTTATAAAGATGCGGGTGGCAGCATCACATATCACAGAGGGGTCTCGTGCTTACTCTCGCCCCTCCCTGGTTGGTGTTGGTTGCAAGATAGGGAAGCAATACTTGATCAGTATTATTGGCTATGACTATTTTGGGGAGGGAAATCTGGGTAAATGACAAAAAAGTTAGATCACTTCACACAAACGTATTGTTATTGTTAACCTGTGAGGGTAACAAAAAACTTAAACAATAAACTAGCTGCAAGAAAAATCGCTATCCTGTAGACTGATCCTCGTCCCAGATGACCGAGTTATTCGCTATTGACTGACTACAGGACTTGGTTTCTTAATTAATGACTTGTGTATTGATCTGCTGTGTAAATATACTATATATCGCTTGCCAAGAAAACTACTCCATCCATTACACTCTGTGAACTATGAGATGAGATGCATCATTTCACTTTAATCAGGTTTAAATGGAAAGCTGTGATACTGATGATAACAGATCACCCAGCTCTTTTCACCCGAGTCTCAGTGGGTTTAAGCAGTGCTGTCCCACTTGGGGGGTGGAGCTAAATTCTGCACCAAAAATATAAACAGAAGCTCTACATAAAGAGATCCATTGTATGATAACCTTGTGAATCATGCTCAATGCTTTTTCTAAGAGAGAGGTCATTAACTGACATTCCATAGTCCAGATGCAGTCAAGCAAAGTAGTTCAGAGGACTGAATGTGAGAGGAAAAAATACTGTACCAGGACTGATAAAACCTTCTGGGTGTAGTTCAGGAACTTCAGCTTTGAATCATTATGGCTTCTTTAACAGACCTACTGTTACTGTTTATCCAATTACACCTCTTTATATAAATTATATGAAGGATTACTGGACCAGAGACTGTCTACAGAGCTAGAGACACTCAGTCAGAAAGTGTTAATAGATTTTTTTAAATATTTTTTTCTTTTTCTTGGTTTCAAAACAGTCATCTTGTCCATTTTAAGGCAGTGGTGAAAGATAGAAATAATGACATCCCGCTATAAAATTAAACAGTTTGTCTTATTTATAGCTATATTACCTCAGGTACAAATGTCATTAACTTGTATGGTCAAAAGTTTGTCAACACCTACCCAGTAACACTCATATGTACGGTTTGTATGTTCCTGTCCATATAAAATAACCTATTTACTATTATAATAACCTCCACCCTTCTGGGAAGGCTTTCCATTACATTTTGGATCGTGGTTGTAGGGAATTGTCCATTCACCCCGATTACTGTATATACTCTATACAGTCATTGATTCAGGCACAGGAGCATTAGTGAAGTCAGCTGACTGGTGTTGGTTGACAAGGCTTGGGGTATTGACAGCATTCCTATTAATCCCAGTGGTGGTCATTGGTTCCACTTTAGCCATGCAAACCATGTCCTCATGGAACTCACTTTGTGCATACATGAGCGAGACTTTCAGTTCCATTTATTAATTTGCTGAACCAATTAATTCTACTAGGGTCACAGACAGGCTAGTGGCTATCTCAGCCAACACTGCATTGGAAGGGTAAACCCTGAACATCTTGCCAGACCATCACAGGGCAACACACATACACCTATATACACTCACACACCTATCTAATTTGGGACAGCCAGTTACCCTAATGTGCATGTCTTTGGACTGTGGGAAGAAACCGGAGTACCTGGAGGAAACCCACACAGTATCACTTTAGTACAAGTGTGTCCAACTGGGTGGAGTGCAGACCTTCACCCAAGGTAGTGCAATCTCATCACTACATGGGTTATCGTGGCAGATGATGTAGAACTAGTGTCCCCTTGTCGCGTGGTCCGCAATTAATTTTTAACTCTGTATTTTTCTTCCAAGAACCATGTTTGGTTCAAATTTTATGGAAATCTGACCATTAGTTTTCAAGTTATCCTGGTGTCACACACACACACACACACACACACACACACACAAATATCATTTATGTTGAAGCTCTTTAAATAAAATGGTGTCCACACTCTGGGCTGTAAGGTGCAATAAAATAACTCCTACATACTACAGCCACAAATGTGGGAACAACTTAGAGACCGCTCAAAGCAAAACTTTCTCAGCAGTAGTGCTTAATTTTGTACATCATTCTGTTTCAGTTCTCTTGCTAACCAAATACACAGAATTTCTAGTGAATTAGAAGAAGTTGGTGTTTTTAAATTCAATGAATTCAGATAGAATCCAGTGCTTCACTGTAAAACCAGACATTTCATTTCCTTCTCCTGTCCCCCTTCCACCCTGTAGGAATCGGCCCTGTACCGCACTGTAGATAAGTCAGCGATGGAGGAGGAGAAGGAACATGACTACAGCAGCATCAGTGAGATCAGGGGCATGGTGGTGGAGTCGAGCTCCAGCGAGCTGTATGCCACGGTGAGAGATGTGTACCCCTCACCCCCTGCCGAGCAGCCTGCAGAAAGCACAGACCACGGGTACGAGTCCATCAAGATCGCAAAGAGCGAAGAGGATGAGAGCCAGCAGGATAACGGGCTTGTGGAGCCTGACTACGCAAATGTTGCCGAGCTAGAGTTGAATAGTGAGATGTCTCGTCTCTGACTGCGAGTCACACAGCACCTTACTGAATCTGAGTGACGTAGCAGCGCCTCAGACAGACTTCATTTAGCACTTATTTACGCAGAATGTTGGCACCGCAGTAAATGAAAAATTATGGGATCACTTGTGCTTAATGCGTAAAGATTTAGGGGGTGGGACCGATTCCGATTTGTTGTGGAGATCAAATAGAAAGGTTTATTGCCACATCACAGCTCGTGTCCTTGGATCAATCCTGAGCTTGGGATACTCTCTGTATTGAGTTATGCATACTTTATCTGTGTAGTTGAGGGTTTCCTCTAGTTTCCTCCAACATCCCAAAAACTCTGTCAGTTGGTGGATTGGCTAAGATGAATTGCACCAGGCCCAAATGAGTGAGAGCATGCCAGTTCATCTACTGTCATCCTATCCAAGATATTATAATTCCACCTAACAACTTGTGTTACCAGGATAGGCTCCAGGATGAATAAAAGAATTCTTGTTATTATATTATCAAGCCTCATCGTTAGTGTCCGGACAGTTTATGTATAGTATGGTGATGTGAATATTTGCGTGCCATTATTTTTAGTCACCACAGTGCTCTCATTATAATGCTACGCTTAGAACAGACAACCGGCAGCACCGCTGTAGCAAAATGCAGATATTCAGTTACCTTGTGGCTTACAAATCAGAGATCAAGATGCAGTAAAATATGCACAAGATGTATAGGGGCAAAAATGACTCTGCATACAGCTGTGCCATCCGCAGTCATGATCAGGAGCTTCTAGTAACATAAGCTGATTATATGGAAATGCCAACGTGTACGATTTAGTTGTAGCATTTGCAGTTTTTGACACATTGGTATAGAAATTTGATGCTGTCCACAGTCACTGAAGAGAAAAGGACACTGTGTATAAAACACAGACTTTACCTTGATGAACTCTGACCTGTGAATTTCTAAACCCGCAGGGTGTTTGAAGCAATGGATAACAAGGGCAGAGCTATCATCTCTGTCTCTCTCTCTCTCTCTCTTTAAGTAAAAGCATAGCATACAATGTGCTGTTCAGTACAGTTTTGCAATATTACTTATATATGATATGTTTTTGGTGGAAAAATTGTAATTCCCCCCTCCCTTTTTTTTAGCATCTTGTTAGCATGCTAGCATCTCTGAGTCATGTAGATAAAATTCCCTTCCTGTGGTACGTACAGTCCAACTACAGTAAATCAATTCATACTGCTAACAGTAATAGAAAAAAAAAATATTGATGATGTAGGAATGTTTTAAATTATTTGTGATGTGAAGAATATTTTGTGTCAAATTGAATTATGTTCATGAATGAAGTATTGATCAGTCACGTCAAGTGCATTGCCTTCGCCTGTAGTACTCACGGTACAGAGTCATATATTTGTAAAGCACAAAAGGTACTCACCTTGTCACCTTTACTATAATATACAAACTTCAAACACAACGTTCTGTTCCAAAAGTACACCATGTACAACAGACACTGTATGTGTGACCATGACAGCCAAGAGACACTTGTAAATACGTCTTATTTTATCCATAACTTTTTGTACCATTTTACATATCACTTCAGTAATGTGCCTGTCCTCTCTCTCTCACTGTCTCTCTCTCTCTCTGTCTCTTGCTGTCTCTGTCTCTCTATCTCTGTGTCCCTCTTTCCTCTTAATGAAGGCTTTAATGACATATCTCTCGTATCGACGTATAAAGCACAGCTGTGTGTCTGTGTGGAAGTTTTTTAAGTGACTTTGTTATTTAAAAGGAATTAGTGAAAGTTTATATAATAAAAAAAAGTATGCTGACATTGTAAGAGGGGTGTACGGTGTACGGTGTGATTGTGAGCCACTCATGTTTGGTGAAAGTATTGGTACATTTTCTTGGTACAAGCTCTGTATTGTGAAGGTACATGCATTATTTAAAATCATGGTATAATATTGTTGTTCTTTGTCAATGATTTGAGTGTATTTTATTTTTTGTAAATATGTATCATTACTTTTTTTGTTTTTGTATCATCATAACCTTTTTAAAATGTCATTTGCCAATTAAATACTGCATTCATGCTGGTCTCGTCATAAAGCGTCTGTTGTATGTCCATGTCCATCATTACTCATTCACTTTCACTCACTCATTTGCAGAACCTTTTAATACTAATAGGTCACAGGGAGGCCGGAGCCTATCTCAGACAAACACTGTGTGAAGGCAGCGTACACCCTGAACAGCTTGCCAAACCATCACAGGGCAACACACACACACACACAACCCTTCACACCCACATTCACACCTAGGGGCAATTTTAAACAGCCAGTTAGCCTAATGTGCATGTCTTTCGACTGTGGGAGGAAACTACAGTTCCTGAAGAAAACCCACGCAAGCTTTGGGAAAACATGCAAACTCCACACAAAAATGCCCAAGTCTGGGACTCAAACCCACAACCTTCTTGCTGTGAGGCGGATGTGCTAACCACTATTCCATCATTCTGCACTCATTACATTAAAAATATGTATTTCAAGATGCTTATCTAGATCAGTCATAGTAAAAGGCCCACTGCGTTTGAAGAGACTCATTGCCGATGGCTACTGATAGAAACTGGTGCTTTTCATGCGGGAAATAAAATCCTGCATGTTGTTTTGCATGTTTCACAGGTGCTAAACCATTTTGTGAGATGTGCATTTTCAAAGATAGACACAAGATGAAAGTGCCTTCACATGTGCTCCCGCAAGGCAAAAACAAGACCGAACCATTGCTTTTTAGAAATTTTACCATGTCTACACTAATGCAAGAACACTGTTTATCAGTGTATGCTATTATGGCTGTATTCTTCTGCTCCTTGTTTGAATGTTGTGGGCGGTGATGTGTTTAAAGCATTTCTGTTTTTCATTACATTTAAAAAAAATTAGTGCAATTTTTCCCTAATGTACCAAATCCTCCTCTTAAGTACAGTCAGAAAATGGTTTTACCATTTCATAAAAATCGTGTGTCTGAAAGATCAACCCAGAAAACAAAATTCCTTGATGCTTATGAAATATGTCCAAGATCCTGATTTGCCACAGAGGGAATTTTCATCTTCTAGACAATTATGGACAAAGATGGGGGTACTCCCTGAACAGCTTTCCAGTACATTGCCAACACAGCCATTCACACTCACAACTAGGGGCAATTTGGAACAGCCAATTAGACTAATGTGCATGTCTTTCTTCTGTGGGAGGAAACCAGAGTACCTGGAGAAAACCTATGCAAGCACAGGGAGAACAAGCAAACTCCATTCAGAAACACCCTTGCCAAGCCCAGGACTAGAACCAAGGACCTTCTTGCTGTAAGGAGGACATGCCACTCACTGCACCACTGTGCCACCCATGATTAGGAAATCATCCCTACTGTAATTGGGAGCCTGTGGAACTAAAAATTGGCCAGAAAATTAAAATTCTCCAGGAGAGTTTGGGTCATCAAGATTACTACTACAGTTAAAATTTAGCAAAGTCAATCACATTTTTGACTCAGGGAGGCACAGGGCATAGTGGTTACACGTCCACCTAACAGCAAGAAGGTCCTGGGTTTTAGCCCTGTGCTCAGCAAAGGCGTTTATGTATGGGGTATGCATGTTCTCTGCATGATTGCGTAGGTTTCCTCTGGGTATTCCGGTTTCCTTCGGCAGTCTATAAGACATGCAGATTAGGCTAACTGGCTGTTCTAAATTGCCCCTAGGTGTGAATGTGAATGGCTGTATGTGTGTGTTGGCCTTACGATGGACTAGCAACGTGTTCAGAGTGTACCCCGGCTTCACCCAGAGTTGGCTTAGATAGGCTCCAGCCTCTCCATTGATTAAATATACTGATTAAATAGTCAGCAAATGGATAAACTCATGAACATATTTAGCATCTTTTCACATAAATTTTGCTTGCAATTAAAAAAAAAAAGTAATTTCCCACCATTTTGTCCTCAAGGCCTACCAATTTTGAGTTATGCCAAAACATGGTAACAATTAAAATACTGACCTACATACAGATTTTACAGATGACCATCAGTGTATGACTGCAGGCTTGGACACCAGATGGCATAACTCAGTGCATGACTGCAGAGTATTTTAGGAGTCTGTGTAATGTGTTATTTCAGGAGTGAATTACAGTAGAAACTTGTAGGAGTGTTTTCGTGGGAGGGTCATCATGACTGTCAATCCTTTAACATGATCCACTAGCGTAACTTTGAGAGCAAGTGTTTTATGGTGACCCAAATCATAAGCAGAATGAAGACTGTGATGATAATCACAGGCTAATTTGATTTATTCCTGACAGATACATTTGTCTGTAAATTGTGTGTGTTTCTGTGTGTGTTGTATGTTGTGCTTCTCTGAAAAAAACCTTCCTCCCATTGATGAAAACATTACAGCACATCTTTACATAAAACAGAGTTACAATAAAGTACATAATGTAAATTCCAATGAAATTCACTCACTCACTTATTTGCCAAACTGATTACTCCTACTAGAATTGCTGGGAAGCTGGAGCCTATCTCAGCCGACATTGGGCAAAGGAAGGGTACACCCTGAACAGTTCACCAGACCATCGCAGGGCAAACACACACAAACATTCATTCACCTTCACACCTAGGAGCAATATGGACCAGCCAATCAGCCTAATGTGTATGGCTTTGGACTGTGGGAGGGAACCGGAGTACTTGGAGGAATCCCACACAAGCACAAACTCCACAAAAAACACCCAAACTTTCTTGTTATGAGACAAGAAGTAACACCATTCCTTCCGCCTTTACTTAAATTGTTAGAGTGTTGTCCGAACCTATACCCTCACGGTCAAAAGTAATCACCATAATAAAAGTAGATATGTAATAAGTGCTGACATATTTGTAGCACCTTTTTTATCGGCAAGGTAAGATAGAACAGTGAGAATTTATCATCTTTTTTATTATTGTGTTGGGATTTCAGTGTGAGATGTGTCAGTGTATATCAGTGAATAACCAGAGGCATCGCCGCAGAGGGGGATATAGTGGAACTGATTATTGAGTGTTTCTAAGTGGAGGAGGTCCGCAAGGGGCCTGAAATAATAAGTAAGTCTTTCTAGTGATGGAAAGGGGGCCCACAGAGACTTCCTCTGAACAGGAAGTAGAAACATAAGGAACAACCCCCAGCATCAATATTCCAGCAGACTAATCTTTAGACAGCTGAGGTAAAATGTGACATGCCTGACCATTGTCTAGGACTGGAAATAACCTGCCACACAGTAATGCCTACAGTTCATTAAAAAAATAAAAGCATAAGGGTGTGGCGCCGGTTTGACTCTGAGCACTGGTTACTCTCTGTGCAGAAATTCTTCATGTGTCCTGTGTCTGCATAGGCTTTCTCCAACCTCCCAAACAAAACACAAACTGGCTACGTTGAATTGTCTCTAGGTATGAATGTGTCTGTGTGTGCCTGGCATTCCTTTCTGGGTGGATTCTCACATTCTATCTAGAGTTCTTGGAATAAGTTCCCCATCCACCCTGACCCTGACCAGAACAAAGCTCTTACTGACAATAAATAAATTATTTCAACCATAGGCAGACCCAAAATCCTCATCAGGCACAATAAGATTGCAGGATAATTACTACAAAAAAAACCACAAATTTACTGTGTACAATATATACTGATAATGCATACCACGTGAGAATGATGCCATCAGATTGGTCCGCTATCTAAGAGATAGTAACCAGTTATTGAATGAGGCAAAGTGTGATCTAGCAAATTATTAATTTAAGGGCTTGCTATCTGCCAAAGACTAAAGGCCTCAACCTCCGAGGCAGAATAACTGTCCATATCATACAAAACCCGAATTCTATAATTGTATAACAGTCATGTTACTGTGTCGACGTTACAAGCCAACAGTGCAATAATCACTCAACTTATTCAATGGCACTTATGGAATAATTCAGTTATCTAATGGCAATGATGCAATAATTTGATGCGTAGAAGAATACCAAAAATTATTTGATTATTTTCTGCCAATCGAAAATGAGAAAAACTTGTAAAATGAATAATATTAGACATTCTCCTAAGTAGATAATCTCGGCTTTAATCCACTGCACTATCAATACTTGTATTATTATGAACTACTATATAAACTATATATGTTTACTTACAGTAATCGCTGGCTTAAAGTTATTTATTATATATAACTTGCACAGTTCATCTATTATATTACTTACAATAATCTCTGGTTTATATTTATTTATTTACTATTTATTTACTATTTTTGTTTACTTACCATCATGACAGTTATTAATACAGTATATGTCTATTTAATTAGTATGTTGCCTATTCTTAGTATAGACTATTGTCTGTTGTAATCTGGTGGTGCTGAGGACAAATTTAATTTATGTGGAAACATGTGATGACAATAAATTAACCTTGAATAATAAAAACATCTGAATCATGGTTTGTCACGGTCATTTGGAGCAAGTGGTGTCATCAATGTCATGCTTAAAAATGGAAAAATAAACCATGGAAAAATTTCGTGTGCTTTTTTCTGCTTCTGCATAGAATATACTAAAACATTGAACTAGTAACAAACACACCTTTACATAACGCTGATACCCCTGCACGCGGAGCCCACCTGCATCTGTCATGATTACAAAACATTAAATTAATTTTCATGCATTCATGTGCCAAATGATTGTTAATTATATTTATTTGCTTGCCAATCATTTCTGTAATTTCAGAAAGCTTTCCCTCTTGCACTTGCTCTCAGACAGCTCATGGTTGTGTTGTGGAGGCTTTGGAGGAACTGAATAAAGGTAGGTTTGATGTTCTTTCATCATTGTTGAGTTCTATAGTATCTCCCTTCATGTAAATCACTAAAATTAAAGCCTATAGTGTACCTTTAAACAAATGTTTTTGTTTTTCTTCCTGGAAACTTCGGATCAGTGAATTCCAACCTAAAAGTGGCGACACAAGGTGAGCGGTTTTGCTTACCAAAACATTGGGCTTGACTTCGTTGACTTGAGTGTCCGGGGAGGAGAGGTGAGAAAGCTCCACTGAAAAGACAAACCGCTTTATTTATTTAAAGTTTAAAATCCAGGAATGTAAGTGATAGGAAGAAAAGAAATAAGAAAAAAAGAAGAAACACAAAAAGAAAATAACTGAGGTGTTTATATAGCTAATATCTTTTTTAACATCTTTTCTGCTTAATGTGTTGGTGTGAAAGTGAATCTTTCTCTGTCATTCTCTCTCTTGTAGCCTGCATGAAACTTTGAAAATCTTCCGGCAGTGAGTGTGCTGTGTGTAAGTGGTATCAGTAAATATACTTTATAACTTTAAATAAGTTTATCTGTCCTTGGAGGACGGGGTGGGGGGGGGCCTGGTTGGGGTAAGAAGACAGCGGGTATTTAGAGAAAAAAAGAAGTGTTCTATGAGATCATACTCTATAGGCTGGTTCAGTTCATAGGCTTCTGGGACCAGAGTAACGTGATCCTTAAAGGGGGCTGAGGTCACCAGTAGGTTTATTCTGACCTTGGGAAGAGCAATAAAAGTGTCAGAGTCAAGCCACAGCGGCAAAGACCACTGATGAGTATTGGGGGTACTTATTTTGGTTCCCATACGGGTGTCGAACCCGCGCCACCTGGGTAAAATCCAGGAATCCTAACCTGCTGAAATATTCTTTACTGGTTTATGCCCCCACAGTGCAGCTCACTGGGTTATCAAAGGCCAGCCATGTCTCTCACTGTCTATGGTGAGAGGCATGTAAAAGAACAATTGCTGATTTTCATCAAGAGTAGGCTGCGTAGCCATCAGCGTGTTTCTGCCCTGCGATGGCCTGGTGAGCTGCCCAGGGAGTACTCTGCCCTCGCCCAGAGTCGGCTGAGATGGGCACCAGCCTCCCCGTGACCCTAATTAGGATTAAGCGGTTCAGAAAATGGATGAATTAATGAATTAATGGTTTCCATGGACTCGTCTTTTTCTAGCCGATATGTGCTATATATGTCATTTCGCCCTGCCTTCTCGGCTATTTCATAATTGTTTTGAACACTCACACTTATTCTCTGGACCGCTTACTCTTAGGGCCTCAAGGAGGCCGAAGCCTATCTCAGCCGACTCTGTATGAAGGCATGGTACACCACTGCACGGCCAACACGCAACCATTCATACTCAAATCCACACCTAGGGGCAAAGTAGAACAGACAGTTAGCCTAATGTGCATGTCTTTTGGCTGTAGGAGGAAACTGGAGTACCTGGAGGGAACCCACGCAAGCACGGTGAGAACACGCAAACGTCACACAGAAACGCCCGAGCCTGGGATTCGAACCCAGGACCTTCTTGATTTGAGGCCGACGTGCAAACCACTCTACCCCGCCCGTTGTTTTGAACAGCGCTCCCTCTCTCCGCCTCCTCCCCTCTCTGGGGCTGCAAGTGGAACCGAGCACCATCAGCACTCATGGTTAAGGTTGCACGCGGTTTGAAACGCACCCTAAGCACTCAGCCAGGGTTACATCCGGGACACTGTGCAGTACACTCGGAATCGCACTCGCAGTGATGCCGGAGTCCGTGCAGCGGATCCGGATCGGAAAGCGGCTCGTTCTTCAGGAGGGAAGATGATGCAGGGTGGAGGGGGGAGCGGAAAGACGCGGAGGCGTGTACGGTGCTAACCAATAGTAGTGCAGATCCCGGCGCGAGAGCGCACATGTTTACAGCGCGCGCTCCGCCGGTAGAGGCTGCGGGCTCGGGGAAGGAAGACCGGCACGGAACGGAGTCGCACTCGAGTCGTCCCGGATTTAGGCGGCAGGTTTCGAGGTTACTGCCCGGTGCTGTGGTGAAAGCTTTTTGTTTCCAGGTCCTGACTCGGGTGTAAGATACCCAGTGCTCTCGCTTTTGTGTTGTCGAAGCTCTACGAGGCGCACCGTCCGAGGCGCGCGCGCGCCGTGCCGCGTTTTATGTGGGCGCGTCTCCGGGAGGAAAACAAACAGCCCGAGTGAGAAAAAAATAAAAAAAATAAAAAAACAACCTCTCAACATCTTCGCCGGTCGAATACCCGGAGATTCGTGTGTCCGACCCACCCACACGTAGCAATATTTGGCTTTATTAGTCGATGATAAATATATTTTTGTTAGATTTTTCTGCACAGCCTGGTTAAACGGCGCCTGACCCGGAAAGGTCCGAGAATGCATTTTCCGGTGCGTTACGCATTCGCACAGCTCGTTCCGGTGCACGTCTGTCGTTTTGATTTCGACGATTTTTATTTTTGAAGAGCAGTAGGCCTGTATAATTACATTTCGGAGATTTTAGGTCTCCGTGATCGATTGAGTCATGCACGCCCGGCGCCTGGTGAAGCGCTCGCTGATCGGCAGCCGCGTGTACGCGCCCGGCTCGGGAGCGGCGGCGGCGGGGGAGGCGGGAGAGCGCGAGATCAGAGACGCGCCGGTACCGAGCGGACACACAGAGGAAGAAGCTGTCAAGGGAGCAAGGAAACCAAGCTTGAAGGTGTGTTCAGGGAGTGGATCTACATCTGTGTGTGTGTGTGTGTGTGTGTGCTGCAGAGACGAGCTTGTTGTTGTTGTTGTTGTTTTTGTTTTGAACCCCACCGCCTGCTATGTCGGTCAGCGCCACCACCACCACCATCATCATCATCATCATCACCGGCATGAACGCAAACAATGACAGTGCGTGTTGTTTACAGTGCACAGGGCTATTAAATGCCCATGAAGTCTTCCCAACACATTTATTCCTAATGCACAAGGTCTAATAGGTGCATAATAATGTAATGATGTTATTATAGCACTGGCATGATTAATGCCGCACGGTGTTTTTCTTTGACCTGTTGTGGCGCATGAGCATGGCGAAACCAACCCGCTCTGCAGCATTCTGCACACTGGCGGAAACCAGAGAGAGAGAGAGAGAAAGAGAGAGAGAGAGAGAGGGAGAGAGAGAGAGAGAGAGAGCATGCATGCATGCATATAGTGGTTGATGACAACCTCCATTCTGTCCTTCCTCCTCTCCCTCAACTAGCTGTTTATACATTTCTTTATTGCCCCCTGGTCCCATATCTGTAATCTATAAGCTATAAGTTATCTGTAAGCTGCTGCATTCTGCATCCACTGTAGTCAGTTTAACGTCATTTAAAAAAAATGTAAAGAAGGATTGCCAAAGTTATCCTTTCTTGTTAAGGCATTATTCACTCCGGATAAGACAGTGCTCCAGTTAGACTCGATATCTAAACAAAGCCTTATTAATTACTCTGCTTTAATGACATCACTCAGCTTCAGCTTAAAGTGGCATAAAAAAACACACACATGATGAAAATATAAAAATAAGAATAGCTCACAGCTTAAAAAAACAACAACAAATAAATAAAAGAAGGGCAAAACAATCTGTTGTGCATCTGCCCATGACTGAGAAAGATTAGCTGATCTGACAGAATGCGTGTGTGTGTGTGTGTGTGTGTGTGTGTTTGTGTAGTATATGTAGAGTTTTAAAACTTATTTTCCAGGCACCACTGTTCCACCCTGTGTTTGAGATATTTCCTTAGATCTAGGACTCTTGGAACCATGTCCCATTCAGATGGCCATGGAAGTTAAACTGCAAACAAGGAGGGTGGGTGTGTATGGAGGAGCTGAACCTCAGGTGGGGCGGATCAGTGCTGAGCAGTTGGCAAACTAAAGTTTCTCAGACAGGACAAGTGTTGAATCTGTGGTCATTGGTACGGCGCCAGCATTCCTAATGGTGCCCTATTCAGCTTGAGGGAATGCCACTTGTTGACTTGGTGTAGGGAGGGGTTTTATGTGCCGATAAGTGCGAGCCTTGAGGACAAAGACAGGACAAAGGAGGTTTTCTTCTATCCATTTCTGTAATGTCATTAAATGGCCCGAGTGCAGAGATGCTTTCTGTGGCACTGTGTGATATACAGCCGTGTGTGCTCGGTGTAGCTGGGTGTCCTGCATAGATTTGTTCATGATTGATGACTGATCGTTCCGAGACAGGCAGTAGAGGTGCTCTTGGTGTTTACTACAGTCCTTGAAGTGCCTTTAAAGGTTGATTAACCACAGCTTGTTACACGTTGCTCGACTCAGGAGACGAAATAAGCATCGAGCTCTAAGTTTCAAGTAGTTCTTTGTTTCATGAGAGGAGGGAAGGAGCAGGGAACATGGCGACCGCTGACCGGTGTTAAATCTGCTTTTCCCCCTAGTAAAGCGTAATACAGTGGCTGTACATCATGTGAGCTGCTGTACTGTAAAGCACAGAGGCAGGGTGCGAGAGTGGGGGATGTTTTTCTCGTGTTTAATCCAATCCAATAATGGAACCCTCGTGCTCTCCAATCCAATTAATCTGATAGAATTATGATATGCTTAATTTGATTGAAGCTCCCAAACTGTTTGGATGAATGAAATGTGTCCACGCAGACTGGCTCGTGAATTGCTTGATTTAAAAAATAATGTAATTATAACCCACAGGCATGTTTGTTTTACAGTGTGTGTTACCCTGAGAGTAGCTGCTAAAAGCACACATTCTGGTCAGAGCAAAATAAAGAGATGTGCAATGTACTAAATGCAATTTAGATAAGATATGAATATAAACACTCACTTACTCACTCACTCATTTGCCAAACCACTTAATCCTACTGGGATATTAGCAGGGAGGCTGGAGTCTATCTCAGCCATCACTGGGCAGGGGTGGGGTGCTTGCCAGACCATTGCAGAGCAAAACACACCCAACCATTCACGCTCACACCTTGGGGTGATTTGAAAGAGCCAGTCAGCCTAATGTGCATGTCGTTGGACTGTTGGAGGAAACCGGAGGACCCAGATGAAACCGATGCGAGCACTGGGAAAAACATGCAGACTCCACACCGAAACGCCTGAGCTCGGGACTCGAACCCGGGACCCTCTTGCTGTGAGGTGGACGTTCTAACCACTACGCCACCATGCCGCCCTTAAACATAATTGAGTCTTTGCAATACTGTTCAAGGGATAAAGAAAAAGAAGCAAGACTGCAGGACGGTCATAGCATTACTTTTAAGTATTTCTGAGCCAAACCTCTTTAGGGCGAAGGAGAATCTTCAAATAAAATATGTGAAAGTACAGTGTACCATTCTAACATAATTCTACTAACCTACTCCTACCTAGTGCAATACAGTAACTCAGCTGGTTTTATGGTAATAGAGATATACAAAGGTTTGTACAGCGAGGCTGCTGAGAGGGCAGCTGTTTATAGCTGTTATAATAAAAGTGAAACAGAAAAACAGGAACGAACATGTTTCATGGATGTTGTGCAAGATTACATGTATAAAAATTGTTAGAGTTGCACATTGCTGTGGCATAAGAGGAATAAAACACTTTGGGACATGCAAAAATAGGAAAATGATAAACTTCCTATTGGTGACCGTAACTCCACTGTGAACAATATTACCTACTACTACTACCTGCTAGGGTAGAGGCTGGAACCTATCTCAGCCGACTGGGTATTGCTTGGTAGTTCATTGTAGGGCAGTATTTACACCCACATTCACACCTAGAGGCAATTTTGAACAGTCAGATAGCCTAATGTGCATGTGGAAGGGAACCCGAGTACCTGGATGAAATCCATGCAAGCATAGGAAGTTCACACAGAAATATCTTCGCCGAACCCGGGACTTGACCCCAGGGCCTCCTTGTTGTAAGGCAGATGTGTTAACCACTACACCACCCCTCCCACATTTTAGAAGTGTTTTTCATCATAAAGCTAAGCTCATTTGTTATGCTGTTATGACCGTTGTTAGATGTTACCCTGGTTCGTGCATCTGCTGCTGTAAACGTTGTGATGTGACCTTTTTTACCGTGCATTGACTCGCCTTTAACAACGAGCGTACTCAGTTTATACCTCGAAAATAACATCACATGATGAGAAGCTGTTGTACATTAATAATAAAGCAGTGTGTTGCTGTTGCATGTGATTAGTTGCCTCGTTTCTGTGGTCTGATTTTGGACAGTGTGGTGAACTGTGGATTAGCAGAGGCATGAGCATTATTGATTATAACCAGTTGTAAAGACGTTAAGCTTTCGGATATTGGCACTCTAAATTGTTAATGATTGTAAAGTTAAACTAAAGTTAAACAAAAGGAAACATGTAAGTGACATGAAGTTTCATTTCACAAGCAAGTTACAAAAGATGTTCATCTTTCCTGCACTTTTCATGCATTTTGGCACCTCGGTGATGCTGATTTCGATAATGAAGAGTTGTGAAAAAAGCCCTCAATTTTTCCTGTATGTTTGTTGCTAAAAACATTGACGGCACACTTTTATATTAGGAATGAACTCATACTTTGTTTCTGTTGGCTTGTTAGTAATTTATGCTTCCTTATTTGATGTCCAAATGCCTTTATTCTTTATTAGGGTCATGAGAATCATGGAGCCTATCCCAGCCGACCCCGGGCGAAGGCAGGGTATGCCCTGGACAGCTTGAAAGACCATTGCAGTGCAACACAGACACACAATCATTCACACTCACCCATGTCTTACCGTAGATGAGTCAAATATCCATATACATGTACGTGGACGTTCTGCTTGAATTATGTACACAGGGTAATTGAATACGTACCTGGTGACAGATAACAATCAATATGTTTTGGTGTTTGTATCAAGCATCTGTTCAGCATGCTGTAGTCGAGATGAATGGTAGAGATGTAGAGACAGATGTAGGGTACGAGTACAGCATGATGGTAAAAGAGCAGGCACGTCTGTCTGCGTATAAACAAAGCCACCAGGGAGGATTTCTATGCAATGGAGGAGACGGATTTAATCTTCCTGTATGAGTTGTACAGAGATCCGTATGGATCGTCTACACAAGGGTGTCCAGTTTTTGTGGATGAGATTACACACTCCGTCTGCTCATCGTACAAACTAAATCGAAACATCTTGATCCAGTTTGTGGCTGTTGTGCAAATCTGCTGCTATCGGTCTTGTATTTGCAAACACACTGCAGGTGGTATTATATGTTGCTTTTGATGTAAATAAGACTCATCTTGTCCTTGGCACCAGTCAGAAGTGAGAATGTTGATATGACTTTTTCCACTCCTCACAAATATAAAAACTGATCTTTATGAAATGTAACAAGTAACAAAGACAAACAGCTGGGGCAAACCTTGCTAGAAATTTGCCAGAGGGTGCTTGTTTGAGACCACTTATGAACTCCACTAACTGAGGTTGAATGGAATTAAATATAAGGGGCATTCCTCAGTATTTGGTCCTTGGGTCATGAAAAAAAAAATTCACCATGAACAGAAAAATTAGGTTCAGTTGTGATAATAGAGATATCTAAGTGTCTGGATCTATATTGCCTGAATCAAATTTTTAAAAGCTCTTGTAAATTCTCATAGTAGAGGACAACCGACCATGCCCCATTTGTGACGCAACATTTTGCTTGATTCTTCAACCAGATTGTGCTTAAAAAAATGCTCTTAGACACTGAGAGAAACTAGCTGCCAGTAAAACTGTCTTCAACTTTGTTCATGTTGAGGAGAAATTTTAAGAAAAGTTTGTTAAAACGTTGACCTGTCTGTGACGCCTTTATTTTATAATCTCTTCCTTGTTGAATATTTTATATGGAAATGACTTCTATTTTCAGCAGAACTGTTTTGTTTTACACTACACACACACACACACACACTCATACCAATCTCACAAAGAAGCAAAGTAAAAAATTCCCTTCTTAGAATCTAGGTTAGGCCACGCCCACTCCAGTTTAATTTCTGAGTGCAGATACAGATACCGAACGTGGCATTAATTGCACCTTTGTTATAAAGTATTACACAACATGTAGAGCCCCCCACACACACACACACGCTGGAGTTGCACTGAGGTTTGTGTTTTCAAAAGCCTCATTTTACTCCTTTTTATTTCTTAGCCTGTATAAATTTTTATTATTTAAACATGGGTATTTGTCTTCATGGACATTTCTATGTCCTTACAATGCTATCATATTGCAACCATATTTATGATCAGCAATTAAATACATTTAAAGTTTGTTGTTGAGCAGATTTTCTCTTTTCTTTTCATCATGCTGCCCGTTTCATTTGTTGGGGAGAAATCACATAGAATCCCAAATTCACTTGGGACTGGCTCTTGTTTTTGATCATGCATGGGGGGAAAAAACAGATGTAGAGGAATGTTTTCCTGCAATCAGTGGGCTGTGTGTGTTTTCTTTTGGCAGAGTTTGTGTAACGGCGGGCAGCGTGACATGCCAGTGCAGGGTCAGAACGGTGGCACGCAAAAAAGCGAGAACACAAACGGGGTGGATGAGCTGCGGGCACCGGACCACAGAAGAGCAGGCCGGACGCTAGACATGGAGAAGGACAACACACGTTCTGTGTCACTGCTCGAGCAGAAACGCAAGGTCGTCTCGTCTAGCATCGACGTGCCACATGCCAGGTAGGACTGCAGTGCATAAGCAACAAGACACACTGGCAGAAATAAAAGGTGTCACTGACAATGTGTGTGTGTGTGTGTGTGTGTGTGCGTGTGTGTGTGTTTGTGTTTGTGTGTGTGTGTGCGTGTGCGTGTAGGTGGTGTTGTGCTTCGTTTTTGCTTTCATCATCCTACAGTGTCTAAGGTGGATTGGAAAGTACTAGAAATAAGAGAACAAGTTTGTTATTATTACTTGGATTATTTGTGCAATATCACAGCAAATCCATATCTTATGGGCATTTAGGGGTTTAAAGAGCTCTGCTAGAAAACTGGTACTGCAGAAAAGTCAAAGAATCCCAAAGAATCACTGTCTTTTAAAATATTCGGCTATACTGTATTCATTATACTGATTATACCTGCAGTGTACAGCATCATGCATATTGCTCGAGCTTACAGCAGAAAGGTAACGTCTATATCTGTGACCGAAAATGATCACGAATCCTGACGGCACACGTTTATAAATACCTCCATCTACCAGGTGACCTTGGAATGACATGCTACTCTGGGATTTTTAGGATACCCTGTGTACTGAAACACAATAGTTTCTGTCCTTGGTTTATAAAAGTGAAACATGTTAAAATCTAGAGGGAATCATGTATTCCAGTATGTTCTAAATACATACTCCCAGCAGACACTGCATTGTTCTAAACAGCATCTCAGTCTAAACAGTATAACCCCAACTTGAGAACCAAAAAAGTTAAGTGTGTATTTTAAATCATTACATATTACATTTGTTACTGTATTGCTTGAATGGAAGGTTTTGAATCATTTTCTGTGACTGTAGGTCTGAGAGGTAGAAGGCAAATCCTGGGTTTGTGTGAATGCACTAATTTCTAATACATTTGTCAATATGGTACAAGTTAAAACATATACACAGGGCCTGGAATGTTGGAATAATATGAACAGATTTGAAATTCATGAGTAGTTGTTAATATAGGGGGAAACTCCATGCTGGTTGTTATATTGTTATGGGCCGTGATGATCAGCAAAGTGCTGTCTGTTATACTGTTACGGGCTGTGATGATCAGTAATGGTGTCTGTTATACTGTTATGGGATGTGATGATCAGCAGTGTTGTCTCTTAGACTGTTATGGGCTGTGATTATCAGTAATGGTGTCTGTAATACTGTTATGGGCTGTGATGATCAGCAGTGTTGTCTCTTATACTGTTGTGGGCTGTGATGATCAGCAAAGTGCTGTCTGTTATAATGTTATGGGAGGTGATGATCAGTAACAGTGTCTATTATACTGTTATGGGCTGTGATGATTAGCAGTGTTGTCTCTTATACTGTTATGGGCTGTGATGATCAGTAATGGTGTCTGTTACACTGTTACGGGCTGTGATGATCAGCAGTGCTGGTTGTTATATGCTGTTATGGGCTGTGATGATCAGCAGTGTTGTCTCTTATACTGTTATGGGCTGTGATGATCAGTAATGGTGTCTGTAATACTGTTATGGGCTGTGATGATCAGCAGTGTTGTCTCTTATACTGTTATGGGCTGTGGTGATTAGTAATGGTGTCTGTAATACTGTTATGGGAGGTGATGATCAGTAACCGTGTCTGTTATACTGTTATGGGCTGTGATGATTAGCAGTGTTGTCTCTTATACTGTTATGGGCTGTGATGATCAGTAACAGTGTCTATAATACTGTTATGGGAGGTGATGATCAGTAACCATGTCTGTTATACTTTTATGGGATGTGATGATCAGCAGTGTTGTCTCTTATACTGTTATGGGCTATGATGATCAGTAATGGTGTCTGTTACACTGTTACGGGCTGTGATGATCAGCAGTGCTGGTTGTTATATATTGTTATGGGCTATCATGATCAGTAATGGTGTCTGTTAAACTGATATGGGCTGTGATGATCAGAAATTATGTATGTTACACTGCTATGGGCTGTGATAATCAGTAGTGGTGTCTGTTATACAGTTATGGGCTGTGATGATCAGTAATGGTGTCTGTTACACTGTTACGGGCTGTGATGATCAGCAGTGCTGGTTGTTATATATTGTTATGGGCTGTGATTTTCAGTAATGGTGTATGTTATACTGGTGTGGGAGGTGATGATCAGTAATGGTGTCTGTTATACTTTTATGGGCTGTGATGATCAGCAGTGTTGTCTCTTATACTGTTATGGGCTGTGATGATCAGTAATGGTGTCTGTTATACTTTTATGGGCTGTGATGATCAACAGTGTTGTCTCTTATACTGGTATGGGCTGTGATGATCAGTAATGGTGTCTGTAATACTGTTATGGGCTGTGATGATCAGCAGTGTTGTCTCTTATACTGTTATGGGCTGTGATGATCAGTAATGGTGTCTGTTACACTGTTACGGGCTGTGATGATCAGCAGTGCTGGTTGTTATATATTGTTATGGGCTTTGATTTTCAGTAATGGTGTCTGTTATACTGTTATGGGAGGTGATAATCAGTAATGGTGTCTGTTATACTTTTACGGGCTGTGATGATCAGCAGTGTTGTCTCTTATTTTACGGGCTGTGATGATCAGCAGTGTTGTCTCTCATACTGGTATGGGATGTGATGATCAGTAATGGTGTCTGTTACACTGTTATGGGCTGAGATGATCAGTAATGGTGTCTATAACACTGTTTTGGGCTGTGATGACCAGTAATGGTGTCTGTTACACTGTTATGGGCTGTGATGATCAGTAATGGTGTCTGTTATACTTTTACGGGCTTTGATGAACAGCAGTGTTGTCTGTTACACTGTTATGGGCTGTGATGATCAGTAATGGTGTCTGTTATACTTTTACGTGCTGTGATGAACAGCAGTGTTGTCTCTTATACTGTTATGGGCTGTGATGATCAGTAATGGTGTCTGGTATACAGTTATGTGATGTGATGATCAGCAGTGTTGTCTCTTATACTGTTATGGGCTGTAATGAACAGTAATGGTGTCTGTTGCACTGTTATGGGCTGTGATGATCAGTAGTGGTGTCTGTTATACAGTTACGAAAGGTGATGATCAGTATTGGTGTCTGTTATACTTTTATGGGATGTGATGATCAGCAGTGTTGTCTCTTATACTGTTATGAGATGTGATGATCAGTTATGGTGTCTGTTACACTGTGGGGGGATGTGATGACTAATAATATTGCCTGTTGCTGTTATGGACTTTGTGATTAGCATTTAAAAATAATTTAGGAAGGATAATGTTGAAACACTGCCAGTAATTTTGAAAATTGTGGTTGCAATGATAATAATAACTTAGTTATTGCATCATGCTTCCCATCCCTTAAAAAATATTATTCTTATTTTCAAATGCATAATGGCTCCATGAAGGAAATGGACTTTTTTGAACTGCGGCTCTTACAAAAAAAATTGTTTTTTTTGCCAATGTGGTTTCTGAGTAGGGTAAGGTTGAGTACCGCTGTTGTAGATAAACTTATTTCTATAATATAATGTTTTGGACAACTTAACGCTCCTCTGCACAACATTTACAGCAGCGAAATGATCAGTCTTTTATCGTTAAATATTTTTGAGTCAAGTGTACCATTTTCAGACTTTGTGTCTGGCAGGTCAACCCGCATCATTCCTGCTATTCACTCCCATGTTTCGTTTGGCTTACAGTCCGTAATAACATGTCATTATGCTGATGATCTTTCTCAGAGCAATTTTGAAGTACATTTTGTAGATGTGTTTGTGTGTGTGTTTGCCCTGTTTCTCAGAATCATTTCAGCTCAATCACTGTGCCATATTCAGACTTCACCAGAGAGGATTTGGCTTTTGCTGGCCAGCAGAAATCTTGAAAATATGTATACAGAAGCTGTTGTACTGTTTCAGACATGGTTTTGGAAAGTTTACAGCCCTATATCCCAATTTCCCACATGGGTTATTGTGGTTTCTGTTGGCAAAAAAAATGAACAAACACAGATTGAGTAATGAATACTGTGCTTCTGCTGTTTATGTCTTGCTTCTCTTTTTAAACCTATTATGTGTAGAGATACTACTTATGTATGTACTAGAGAACAGAACCCAAGTGTTTCTCACATGGGCATTGATCAATATGCTGTTTGTGTGAAATTACTAAAATTAATGAACAATTTGAGACCATTGAGGAATACTCATGTTCATATTGTCTGGTCTCAGGAGTCATTGCTCAGTGGTTGACGGAATTTAGATTGGACAGAGATTATAACAGCAAGAGCTGGGAGGAGGGACATGATCATGAGAAATGAAAGTGCACTTTGCCCTCTCAGGTTGTGATTAAAAAGGCCATGTTGTACACAAACACACACACACACACACACACACACACACACACACACACACACACACACACACATGATTTCTTACCCATCTAGAGTAACCTAGATGGAAGTGTTTGAGCCTCAGCGCACAGCGCAGCGTGCAGCCCCTCCGAGTGTGTTCAATTACAGTGAAATGGAGAACAATGTGTGGAGGTGGTGCTGCAGGAGTGGAATGAGCTGGAGGTGCACCTTTCACTCCCTTGTCAGCTTTTTCAGTTCCTTTTATTGAGCAGAGTGCCTTGGCTCATCAAATTTGTTTACACTTCGTCAGTATAAGCACTCGGACTGCTCTTGTGAAAAGAAATCAATAGCCTTTTTTTTCTTTTTTCCCCTGATGATTGACCCACACTAGATCAGTGCAAATATCCTGACACCCCAGCTGACTCACCTTCTTTAAAATTATATATATATATAATTTTATATATATATATACATATATATATATGTGTGTGTGTGTGTGTGTGTATATATATATATATATATATATATATATATATATATATATATATA
>JAOUQZ010000028.1:6638365-6651169 GCA_028564935.1 Neosilurus hyrtlii
TACTCAGATGAAACCCTTATAAGCATGGACAGGACAAGCTCCACACAGAAATGCTCTCACCAACCCCAGATCTGCTTGCTGTGAGCCGGACATGCTAACCACTACACCATGAATCTAAATTGCAGTGATAAAATACAATACACCTGATACTACTTTTGATTCATCACATTTCCTCTCTATATAGCAATATTTAAAATGTTTGTCATATATTTTTATCTGTATTGGACAGTTTAACAAGAACCATTGCTCTTCATACATTGTATTGTTTGCTCTAATAAAAAAGGAACAAAATATCAAGAAAAGTTCACACGAGCAAGAATTACGTGGTTTAAATTGATCACTTACTTTCACTCGTTTTCTGAATCGCTTAATCCTACTTTTAGGGATGCGGGGAGGCTGGTGCCTATCTCAGCCCACACTGGGTGGAGGCGGGTACAACCTGAACAGCTCACCACAACCATTCACACCCACACCTAGGAACAATTTGGAGCAGCCAATTAGCCGAATGTGCATATCTTTGGGCTGTTGGAGAAAACCGGAGTACCTGGAGGAAACCCTCACAAGCACAGGGATACCAGGCAAACTCCACACCGAAATGCCTGTGCCAGTACTCAAACCCAGGAACTTCTTGCTGTGAGGTGGCCATGCTAGCCATTTCGCCACTGTGTCACCCATAAAATGTGTAAATACATCTGATTTTATTGAAAAATCTTGCAAAAGAATTTACAAAAACTGAGCCCTGTCTTTACCCAGCATAACCTTTTAGTTCTATGAATTGGTAAAAATTTACAAAGGTTATTAACCATGTTATAAATTAAATCATCTACTATCTATTTAAGTATTTAAGTCATATTAAATGCAGAAACTTATTCATTCATTTTCTGAACCGCTTAATCCTAATTAAGGTCACGGGGAGGCTGGCGCCCATCTCAGCCGACTCTGGGAGAGGGCAGAGTACTCCCTGGACAGCTTGCCAGGCCGTCGCAGAAATGCTGAAACTTTCACTCATACATTGCTCTAACACTGTTCACTTTTCATTGTTGAATATTTTGATACAATTCCCCAAAGAATGTCAGTCTTGTATCTCTCCTCTATTAGCAATGGCATGTTATCTTTACAAAATTATGTTATCTCAATGAGGTGTAGTGTGTTTGGAGATTTCATATTGTCATGAGCTTAGAAAGATTTTGAAGAGGAAACTTGATTTGAAACTTTTGTAAGTTTCACAACTATTTATAAACAGCCAACAGCGGCTCGTGACTGTAGATTACTGTGGAGCAGAACAAATGTAAATAATA
Source organism: Neosilurus hyrtlii (assembly GCA_028564935.1). Taxonomy (NCBI): domain Eukaryota; kingdom Metazoa; phylum Chordata; class Actinopteri; order Siluriformes; family Plotosidae; genus Neosilurus; species Neosilurus hyrtlii. The sequence goes on from JAOUQZ010000028.1 coordinate 6,639,664, forward strand.
TACAATAGAGATATTATTAAACAGGGTCACCAGCAAAGTTTCCTCATCAAAAAACTACACAAGACTTGAAACTAACCAGGAATTATTGTAACAATAGACAAAGGAGAGTTTTTATTGTGTTTCTTTACCTTTGTATAGGAGGTATTACATTTAAACATGATTACTTTATAAAACAGAGTGGCACAGTGGTGTAGTGGTTAGCATGGCCGCTTCACAGTAAGAAGGTCCTGGGTTCGATTCCCAGGCTCGGACGTTTCTGTGTGGAGTTTTCATGTTTTCTCTGTGCCTGCGTGGGTTTCCTCCAGGTACACGGTTTCCTCCCTCAGTCCAAATACATGCACATTAGGCTGTTCCAAATTACCCCAGGTGTGAATGTGAGTGTGGATAGTTATGTGTTGGCTCTGCGATGGTCTGGTGAGCTGTTCAGGGTGTACCCTGCCTTCACCAGTACTGGGTTAGATAGGCTCCAGCCTCCCCGTGACCCTAGTAGGATTAAGTGGTTCGGTTGTTATCATGAAATAAATCCCACCAGATTGATCAGGATACTGATGCACAGCAGATAACTGCAGAAATAATAAATACTTCTATGTTGTTCTTTGTATTTTAATTTGAAAATAAATTTATATAATTCTGAATTTATTATATAAATATACATTGTTAATCAGATCGAATATGAGCATTCAGACAGGATTTAATTTACTTTGTGATCTGGAGTACTGGGCGGCATGGTAGTGTAGTGGTTAGCACGTCCGCCTCACAGCAAGGAGGTCCTGGGTTCGAGCCGTTTTCTTGGCCATTTCTGAGTGGAGTTTGCATGTTGTCCCTGTGCTTACGTGGGTTTCCTCTGGATTCTCCGGTTTCCTCCCACAGTCTAAAGACATACACATTAAGCTAACTAACTGGCTGTTCTGAATTGCCCCTAGATGTGAATGTGATTGTGAATGGTTGTGGGTGATGGCCCTGCAATGGTCTGGTGAGATGTTCATGGTGTACCCCACCCTTAACCAGTGTTGGCTGAGATAGGCTCCAGCTTCCCCATGACCCTAGAAAGATTAAGTGGTTCTGGCAAGATTGTGTTTTTTCTGTATTTTCTTTATGAAAATTCCAGCAGCTTCATTCCTACAGGTGTCAACAAACTCTGGTGTGATCTGATTATATAATCATAACTGCACACTATGATTGTTAATGTGATTTTTTTTTTTTTTACTAATCACAGTTTGTAATTGTTTTTGAGTGATCACCAGCAGAAAATATTTCATGGTATCACAAAAAAAAAAGATACTTAAAAAAGTTACTCTAATCAGTTATATGATTTCGTCTTCATGCTGTTTCCACTGCTAGCTCACTTTATATCAACATCTGCCACAGTATCATGATTATAGTTTTCTGTAAATAAATTCCACTATCCATTAATGCGATCACATCACAAACTGGGACCCAAACATCTGGTTTTGTCGAAAAAAAAGTTTCTAGAAAGTCACTCGGCTTGGGTTAATTTATAACTGTCTGGAGTTTTATCACTCACAGTGTGTGGAGGAGACGTGCAGATGTTTTATTACAGCCTTCTCTCTGAGAAACTTGATACTAACACTCCAAACTGGGTTTTGGCATTCTTTTATTAAAAAAAACCCTGGAAACTGGCAAGTATTCTTGTTAAATTAAATGAAAATAATAATAACAACAACACCACCACCAACAACAATAATGATAATAATAAAATGAAAAAATAGTTTTCGGCGAGTGAGTGCCATGTGTCCATATGTTTACTTTATTCCTAAACTCTGGTTTGGTAATACAACCTCAGGCCAAATTGGTGAAGTGTGTACATGTTTTCTTTTAAAGCCAAACCTGTATAATATTTTAATATCATTTATTATCTTTATGCTGTCAGATTTGGCAGAGGCATGTATGATAGGATTTATTGATCTCGGTCACTTTGAAACTCTTCATTAATTAAAATGAAGATGTTATGATTAAGTTCTTTTGATAAGTTTTAATTATTATAATTGTCTGGTGATTCATATTTTTTCTCATTATCATGGTTGAACACAGTGATAATGAAGAATAAAACTCAGGACAACAGATATCCAGGCAGGGTGCTGGGTCTGCCCCAGTCTACACCAGTCCCTTTATCCCCACATTTAATACGCCATCCTGATCTAATACTGACACCCACTGTGTAACTGAGTAACTCTCTGCGAGCTCCTGCTCTGCGTCACAGCCATGACACCAACATGGTTCAGGACAAGACGACTTTATATGAAAACTGGGTAGCTGGTTGAAACATAGGTAGCCTTGGGGAGAACATACACAGAAACTCCATACAGACAGCAATCCAAGCTCAAAATTCATGCTGGGAGCCTGAAGCTATGAGGTTCAATGATACCTGCTTTACTATCAGACCTTCAGTAAGAAACATCAGTAGTGATGCCACAGCCCTCCATAGACAAAATCCCGAGAAAGCATAACTGGCTGAGCTCTTGGGAAGAAAAGGATGGGATATGCTCTATTTCTTGTCACTCACAGTGACACTAACCATCCATGGACTTGTGTGAGGTCAGTGAATACTGCTTTCCTCTGAGTGTGTTTCTGATGTTGCCTGAGCAGCAATTTGAAAAATGTAGTCAATTGGCATCATGTTCCTCGGAGGAAGCACATGGTTACCTTCACCCTCTCTAGTTGGTAGCTGTCCTCAGGAAAAGATATCTGCTGGGTGGCAATTGGCAATGAAATCAGGGACAAAAAATTGGGAACAAATCTAAAAGTGTAAACCATCTGAAGAAAACTTCAGAAACCTTTTCTTCTATGAGTGTAAATGTTATATTAGAATAAGGTTAATATTAGAAGCTGCAAAAATCTTTCCGTTTGTCTCTCTGTGTTAAATCTATAAAGGTTCTCTGTAGACTCTCCTCACAACTTCTGGAATTTTGTTCCCTTTCAGAACTGCTTCCCTATATGTTTCTTGTTCTTGTAGTACCATTAAATGTCCACCTTTGAGGAACAGTTCAATGTTTAAATCGAGGGCAATTAATGAGGCTGAGTCATGGTTGTTTGAAGATTCACTCATTCATTTGCATGAATGCTTACTCATATTAGGGTCATGGGGAGGCTTTGTGACAATGTCCATTGTAAAAAGCGCTATACAAATAAAACTGACTTGACTTGACTTGACTTGGAGCCTATCTTAGCCTATTCTAGGCAATGGTGTGGTACACCCTGAACAGATTGCCAGACCATCACATACCAACCGGGGTTCGTCACTCTTTGCAGCCGTATTTTGATCTTTAGACAAGCAAGATTTCAAAAGGTTCATGTGGCAGTCTATTACCATCCGCCCGATGTGATGTTGATTTGCAAGTTGAAAGCCTATTTAATGATTATAGGCTAGTATTTTGGATATTTGTTGTCATATTTACATGATTTTTTGGCAACTAAATTTGGGTAGAAATCATGACACAGTTCCTTTAAATGTATTTTTTGTTGTTTCTCTGGTGGAACCCTGTGACGTCAACCTTCTAACAGAGTATGTTCATGTCAGAGAGGCTTCAAAGTAGAATCTGTTTAGGAAGCCAAAAGTCTTAACCGTTCAAAATGTATTTGGAAACCTTTTTTTAACACAAAATATTGGTTAAATCTAAGGCTCTTGGGTGTTTTTTGCTTTATCTATCTTGGGAAATCTGAAGTGGTTCTACAGAGAACTCTGCCACAGAAGGCTTCTCTTTATGATACCATTATCACAGTGAAAACTTTGCATGGAGGCGAAAATCGTGAGCCGCCCACAGGGTTGATCTCCGATTTGTGTCTCGTGTTTTGACACAACAGAAACTTTATCCAGATTTTAAATCCTCAAGCAGCTGCGCTTTGACTTAGGCTGTTCTTGGCAGAAATGCAACCATTTTCATATGGGAGGGGGAAAAACTGAGAAACATATTAAAGATGACAGTTATTCTTTAATAAACCCCCTGGTATGATAGACTTATTTGAAAGTGAAAGAGGGTGTTTAAAGGTGTTTAAAATCCACTATATCCTTAAAGGCACTGCATTTGCTGTAGTGAGTTAGTTCATTTGTTCATTGGCCACAGCACTGTGTTGGTGTAGAGTATACAGATATTAAACTAACAAATCAAATATAAACCAGTGAACTTCTGAATAAAATTAAACAATGCACAAATACAAATCATACATGTTACCATTCACACACATTAATCAAGTGTCCGATTATACATATAAAACAAAAGAATACCATGCCATGTGTCCATATGAAAATTAGTTCCAGAGGAAAACGTGTGACCACATGATTCTCGCTATTCTTCACATAAAATTGGCACCCTCTATGTGGAGATATTACTGTTTTTTTTTTTTATCTCGACACAAAAAAGTTCATGAAATAGTGCATGTTATTAGAAACAATTAAAACTATGATTGAAAGCTTTCATTAAGTTTGGTCAATATTCATTCATTCACTTTCTAAGCCGCTTAGGGTTGCGGGGAAGCTGGTGCCCTTGGCATCTCAGCCGACTCTGGGCGAGGGCAGGGTACACCCTGGACAGCTCGCCAGGCCAACACACATACAACCATTCACACTCACACCTAGGGGTGATTTGGAACAGCCAGTTAGCCTGCTGTGCATGTTTTTGGACTGTGGGAAGAAACTGGAGTACCTGAAGGAAACCCACACAAGCATGGGGAGAACATGCAAACTCCACACAGAAACGCCCAAGCTGGGAATCGAACCAGGACCTTCTTGCTGTGAGGCAGACGTGCTAACTACTGTGCCACCGTGCCGCCTGAGTTTGGTCATTACTGGTGTCTAATCATTGGAGGTTCCCAACCCTGGTCATGGAGGAACCTCTGATCTGATATACCTATACACAAGGTATGCTATACCTATAATACCTATATACGCTATAACTCAAGACTTGATGTTACTAATTTAGTGGCTTGAGCACCAGAAGACCAGCTATCAGAGGGTCAGGGTTACCCTTTTGAAAGATGTAAAGCTCCTTGGTCTACAGAGGAAGGATTGTAAGTGAAAGCTAACAGCAGAAAGCTGATGCACCTTGAGCCCTTGTTGGGCCCTTGAGAAAGACCCTTAGCCCTAAATTGCTCAGTTGTATGAAAAAAACTAATGATAAATGTAAGTCGCTCTGGATAAGTAAATGGAGCCTATCTCAGTCATGCAGCACTAGTAACAGCTCACCAGACCATTGCAGGGCTAACTCCATAGCAAACACATGTGCAACCATTCGCACTCACACTCACACCTAGGGGTAATTTGGAACATCCAATTAAGCCTAATGTGCATGTCTTTGGATTGTGGGAGGAAACCGGAGTACCTGGAGGAAACCTATGCAAGCACAGGGTGAACACGCAAACTCCATACAGAAACGCCCGGGATTTGAAATCCAGGACATTTTTGCTGTGAGGTGGATGCCACCATACTGCCCTATATATATGTATAGGCAAGGTCGGGGGTTCATGCTCCACTATCAATGGGTTGTCACTGCTGTGTCCCCAGTGCAGCTAACTGTGTTATCAAATGCAGGCCATGTCTCTCACTGTCTGTGGTGAGAGGCATGTGAAAGAACCATAGTAGTAGCTATAAACTTTAATGTTCTTTATCTCTTGGCATGAATAAAGAAGCAAAAAACAGTGTCGATTTATGGAGAAACTGTAGAACCCCATCATTCCTGAGGAATGTTTCTTTGGCAGAAAGCAAAGACTCCTTGCATAACTGTTAAAGGAATTCTGTCGCCTTAAACTTGAACACATCAAACCATGCCCTAGTCGACTGTAGCATGCACTAACCAGAGTAAAGAACCTTTGTGCCCCGTGTAACCTTATCGACCCACCCGAGGTCATTCCCCTTTTCATATATGGTAAAGGATGTCTTTCGATTTGCCGTTATAGGGAAACATTCATTTAATTAATAAAAACCATTGTTGATGTGAATGCATTAAGGCATCCAGGTCTTAGAAAACCACTCAAGGTGTTCCTTTCATTCATTTTATTAATCGAGTCAATAGAATATTTAGAATTTTGCGACTGATTTCCTTTTTCTTATAGAAGGCTTCATAACACCATCCAGTTTTTAATAGAATATTGATTTAAACAAGGCCTATTTTTACATTTACATCACTCTGTTTAATGGTACCACCTGCAACACTGCCATGAATATAAAATGCCGTGTGTGTGTCTCCCTTTTTTTTTCCTAACAGACCTTTACAAATATTTTTATTTTATTTGAAACAATTCATAGTTGTAACTGGAAAAGGCAAAGCTATTGTCTGACCTTACATCCAGGGTGTATTCTTATGCTTCCTTTGTTTTCAGGATAAGCTCCAGATTCACTAATATCTTTACCAAAATGAGGCAGATACTGAAGGGAAATGTGCCGACATGGTGGCGTAGTGGTTAGCACATTCTGTTCACTGCAAGAATCATGATTAAAATACTTTCTTGATTTCAGAGGAAATTGTATAATAAGGTTCTGGGTTTGATTCCTTGGCTTGGGCATTTCTGTGTGGAGTTTGGATCTTCTCCCTGTGCATGCATTGGTTTCCTCCGGGTACTCTGGTTTTCTCCCACAGTCCAAAGACATGCACAGTAGGCTAATTGGTTATTTCAGATCACCTCTAGGTGTGAGTGCGAATGGTGGTGGTCCTGCCTTCGCTCAGTGCTGGAAGACATAAGGATCAGCCTCCACGTAGCCCTAGTAAGATTAAGCGGTTCGGCAAATGAGTGATGAGTGAGTGAGGAGAAATCAACAAATAATGCAAACAAAAGCATATTATTTGTCCTAGGAATAATCCTTGAATTGTCCTTGAATCACAATGCGCCTTATAGTGCACCTGAATTAACTTGTTTAAAGTTCAGTAAGTTTCCAAAAAGGTACAAATATATTAACTACACAGATTTTAGTCTTTGATGTATTTTAATTTCCCCAGGATAATTATGTGAAATTATGGTTGTTTGTGTCAGTGAACACAAGTAAACTGTAATAAAACTCAGCATGAGGTGTTCATATGGATATGAATGTTCAACTTGCAACAACAAAAAATATGCACGAAAGCAATAAAAGACAATCTGAGTAGTTAGAAATAAATCATTAAAAGGTGGGATGATGCATGATGTTTCTTGTGTTGGCCAAATGCATTGTATGTATAGATTTTAGTCTGCTGATGCACAGAATATTTGTTTAAGGGACTTGTTCTTTTGTTCAGGGAGAATATAATGTACGTTCTCATTTTCCAGACTTTATAGGCAAAAAAACATAATTTTTGCAGAAAATAATGAATTCCACCCTCAACATGATTTAGATCAAAACCCATTGAATTCATGAACATGTAAGTGCATTCAAGATTCTGTATATATGTTACAAGTTTAAGATTTTAGTAATTCACTTTATATGGTGTAGCTCAAATATATTTGAAATTTGCAGTACATTGCAAAAACAGATGGGTCCAAATAATATATTGCTTATATTGAACCGATATGGATGGTTGAAATGTATCCAACAAGAAGATTGGTCACCTCAAACAATTAATAATAGTTGCTTTGTCAACTAAAAACATATTAAGTGTCTGTACATGGTGACCTACAGATTAAAGACAATACAAGCAAATATGTACATTTGTTTTCTCTGCACTAGCTCCTAACCGTAATACATGATCCATGTTTAACCATATTATATGAGTTATATGGGTTTCTTTAAGTTTCTGGCAACCAAAGTATTGTTTATTTCAACAAACCACATATTCCTACTGGGGTCACTGGGTACTGACTCTGGGTGAAGGTGGGGTACACCCTGAACAGCTCGCCACACCATTGCAGGGCAACACACAATTATTTACACTCTTACTCACACCTAAGGGCAATTGGAACAACCTACTAGCCTAATGTGCATGTCTTTGGACATTCAGAGCACCCCGAGGAAAGCTATGCAAGCATGAAGAGAACATGCAAACTTCACACAGAACTCCCTAATAATAAAATTTATTATTGCTGAGGTGTAAATAGAAAGTGGGTGACCCAGTGGCGTAGTGATTAACTCATCCACCTCACAGAAAGAAGGTACTAGGTTCAAGTCCCGGGCTGGGGTGTATCTGTGTGGAATTTGCATATTCTTCCTGAATGTACTAGCATAATCCCAAGTGTTTTATAACTTATATACATTCAGTCTCAGAAAGTTCTGGATTGTTTTTATGAAAAAGGACAGGAGCTTAGTAAAGAGATGTTGTCGTGTTTGTTTTAGGTGCTCTTTGAAGTGTAAATATTTATTGTGAATGGAAGCCATAAAAGGTTAATGATTTGGGCATAAGTTCAATTTATTTATTTAGGAATCAGACCAAAGGCATGGCCTTAAACTTGTACACATCTCCTGGAGTTTCAGCTTCTGGGCTAGAAACCGCTAAATGCTAATAAGAATAATAACCACAAGGCTTTCTGAATTTACAGAAATTTTGTTGCATGTGTACTGCTAGGAAGAAACACAAATAATACAAACGTGTTCTGCCTTAGTACACACACACACACACACACACACACACACACACACACACACACACACACACACACACACACACACACACACACAGAAAAACCTACTCTTGAACTTACTCCTGTCACTTTAAGGTGGTTATCTGGCTATGGCTATGGTTGTGGTTATATGTTGCACACATTTTTTAAAAATTCAAATTCTTGTGTAGTACGGCACGGTGATATAGTGGTTAGCATGTCCGCCTCATGGCAAGAAGGCTCCAGGTTCGAATCCCGGACTTGGGTGTTTCTGTGTGAAGTATGCATGTTCGCCCCGGCTTGTGAGGGAGTCCTCTGCTCCGGTTTCCTCCCACTGTGAAAAGACATGCACATTAGGCTAACTGGCTGTTCCAAATTGTTCCCAAGTACAGTACTGAGTGTGAATGGTTGTATGTGTGTTGCCCTGTGATGGTCTAGTGAGCTGTTCAGGATGTACCCTGCCTTCACCCAGTGTAAGGCTGAGATAGGCTCCAGCCTCCCCACGACCCTACTAGGATTAAGCAATGCGGCAAATGTGTGAGTGAATGAGGCTTTCTTGTATGTTTCCATCTTTTATTGACCTCATTTATTTAGAACGCTGAGATATTTAAAGGAAGCGCTATGACACCATCAGGTGTGACTGAATGCTCTTTTTGTTCCTTTTTTCCCGTGTTTTGTTCAGTTTTAGTGTACAGTTTTGCTGATCAGGCATGAGTCGGGAAAAGTTTGAAGGTGGACAGCTGCCACCGTCTCCCCCCTTATTCACATTTAAGGAAAGTTAAAGCCTGCTCATATAGAGGACTATTTACTGAGCTGCCTTTAGCTGAAGTGAACAGTAGAGTTGTCACATGAGGAGCAGCTGTGTGTGTGTGTGTGTGTGTGTGTGTGTGTGTGTGTGTGTGTGTGTGTGTCGGGGGTGTAGCTCTTGTGCATACACACACACTGAACTTTGCTCTATTGGGAAGAAATGCAGGGTGTTATCTGCCAAGCCAGAGGGCTGTGTGAAAGTAAAGGAGTGGTGGAAAGAGAGGGGTTCTGGCTTTGGCTTTAGCTCATAGTTTGGTTGGACGGGAAACATGGCGCCACTCGCTCACCCGACTTTTTCAATCTATGCTGTTTGTTTTAAAATTATTTTTCAGTTCTTTTTCTTTTTCTTGCTGCACTCTGTTGCTTGTGTGTCTGATTGGCAGCTGTGTTGGCATGTCACACACACACACACACACACACACACACACACACACACACACTTGTCTCATTATCCATGTAAGGACCTTCTATTGACGTAAACATTAATGTAACTAATTATTTCTATGCCCCATTAATTCTAACCCTAAACTTAACCTCTCCTTTTTGAAAATAAAAGCTAAAATACACACACACACACACACACACACACACACACACACACACACACACACGCAGCATAGTTTCTTTTTCGCTGTGTAAACCAACAGCCGGAGCTCATTAGCACATTCACCTGCTTACTTTCTCATACACTCTCACGCGGTTTTCACCAAGTTACCGTCTCAGCACTAAGGGACATGATGGACATGAAAACAACAGTCCTCATGCAGGCTTTAAAGGACAATAAGAGCCCCAAACCCTCCTTCCTTCCCCTCTCACTCTCTCCGCAACCTCACCCCCCTTCCTGCAGACGAGCCCCTCTCACTGCCCCACCCCATCCCTTACTCCGTCTCTCCCTTTGTCTCCTGCTCACATGTTTTTCTACTCTGCAGGAGAGACGGTAATCCTCCTCTGTACATGGTGCAATGCCAACACACACACACACACACACACACACACACACACACACACACACACACACACACACACACACATTTGCACACACACATGCACAGGCATAAAGATGTTGAGCCACATTAACCGGCACATCTGCTGCTCATTTGCAACACCAGAGCCTCTGACAGGTTGTTGTTGTTGTGGGTGTTGATCATGTGATGTTTCAAATTGCTATTGTTTCAGTTTGCTTTTACTTGCCAGAGAAAGAGAAATTGGATCCGTTGATTTACTAAATCGAAACACGGTTAGGTATTCACAATATAATTTATCATATCAATCTGTATTGATATGTGATGATATGATCATATACAACCCCCCCCCCCCCCCCCCCCCCCCCCCGTGTGCCCCTCATGTGCACTTTCCACGGAGTCATTGTCTTGTTTCTCTATATTGAGTTTACATGAAACTTGTATATATAATATAAGTCTATGCTTTGTAGGGGAACTCAATAAACCTTTTTGTACAATGCATATTTTTGCAGGCGGCTTTCTTTAGTTGAAAGTGAGTTTAAATTAAGCTGCATTTACGCAGGTGCGTAACTCGTTTTTTCAGGCAGCCTCTGCAGACTACTGAAATTACCGCTATGCAGCTCACAGCTAAATTAGATATTCAATAACTTCTATATTATCCCCATAAAAACAACCTCTTGTCTTTAAGCTTCCAAACATTGACGAATATAAAATTAATAATTAATAAATGAAGAGTCAATGATGATCAAACATTTTGCTTCTGGGTGATAATATTATTTAACAGAGGGCAGCAGAATGCTAAAAGATAGAGAAATAGAAATTTAAGCAGTGTTTAAAGATTAGTAAGATAACGTACAAAACAAGTTGATTCGAAGCAAAGATTCAAATAATCTCTGAGCTGGCTATCAGTCATATCCAGTGAGAGCGAGTGGAATAACTGTTTTATTCTATCTTTATGTATTTATATATAAATAATAATAATAAACACATTCTTACCATTAAATACTTAATGGAAGAGCAAGAGCATGGAGTCTCACCTCCCTTCTGGTCTCTGGTATCAGGCAAATACGAGGCCGGTTCCTCATAGCAGGTTGCCAGTCATATTTGGTGGGGAAAAAAATACTTTCATAAGTACTTTCAAAACCAGTGCAGCTAACTGGGTTATCAAATGCCGGCCATGTCTCTCACTGTCTATTGTGAGAGGCATGTAAAAGAACCAT
>JAOUQZ010000028.1:6661158-6685511 GCA_028564935.1 Neosilurus hyrtlii
GGAAATGAGCTTCATAGCTCACTGCCTGTAAGAAACCATAGTTGTCCTCCTGCTTTCTGTTTTCTCTCTCTCTCTCTCTCTCTCTCTCTCTCTCTCTTTCTCTCTCTCTCTCTCTCTCTGCACACTGAACAGATGTAGTCAAAGTTTTAGGGGAATTCCCAAATGCTAGAGGAGCTGCAAGCAAAAAAATTCTTGATATGATTTTAATCAAATTCTGAGTTAAACTGCATTTTTAAAAATGAATGTTCTTTTCATTAGGTAATTCACACTGTATTTGCACAAGCTGTGAATTATGTGAGGGTAAAATTCCATCACAGGAGTCGAAGAACTATCAGAGTGATGCAGTAGAAATGGAGCTACTGCAGGAGGAGGTGGATGTTATTTTATAAAAAGTTTTGAGATCGCCAAAGTTCAATCAGGCCTAATCTCAGTTGATGAATCTTATTTTTGTCTTTTTTATTTTCTTGTGCAATGTCTGTAGCACTGCTTTAATTGTAACCATGCTAAAGAGGCAACAGGTGATGGATTAATGATCCTGTATAGAGGACAAAAGTGAAATGCAGAGGAGTGAATGTGTAACACAATCAGTTGTTATGGTTATTTCTCCCACGTGAGTGTTGAGTTTGAAACCAGAGTCATGTCTCTGGCTCGATGGCACTGAGGGTCTGCACTCCTCAAACAGTCCCTGGGAGACAAAGGACCAGATGTCTGTGAAGGCAGCGCGAAAGGAGAGGATTGCATTTCCACAGCCGCCAAAACACCCATTTGTCTTGTGAGTTTGGATGGTATAAAAAGTTTACTCATTTATCCGGAGATCTGCAGCAGATGTCAGCAGTCTGTCTGACTGGCCAGTTGCCATCTTACCCATTTACCCGTTTCCCCTCACTTTAAAACCCACCTAGACAACCTCACATCACGTCCATTCCTGGCTAGGATATTTACATTTACACTAAAACCCACCCACACTCAGCTGTCCTGCTTAGCCTCCATCCAAAACATGCCTACGCTTAGTCTTCCTGGAGCTTTGTCCTTTAGCACCGCACCAAAACCCTTCCATACATAGTTTCCTATTTAACCCTCATGCCAAAAACCTACCCACACTTAGCCTATTATTTTACCCCCACAACAGAAACCAGCCCACACTTAGTCTCTTATATAACCCCCATGTCAAAAGTCATTGAATCATAAACATAATTTATGTATCCATTCAAACAGTGTTCTAAGGCCCTGGGAAGGTCAGAAATACATTTTGGGGGATGGGCTGTGTGCATGTGCATGTTGACAGACAATTTTTGAAAACAGAATGGTCACATACCCACACACTCTTACACTATTCACCCCACTTCACTCATTCATTTACTGACCTGCTTAATTCTATTAGGATCATTGGATGGCTGAAGCCTATCTCAGCCAACACTGGGAAAAGGTGGGGTACACCCTGAATAGCTTGCCATACCATCGTTGGGCAACATACAACCATTTACACTCACACTCACACTCACATCTAGGGACAATTTGGAACAGTCATACAGAGATAAAAAGGTGATCAAAATGTGGAAAGGTTTTGATATTAGACAAATGGTCAGAATATGAGTGAGTTTTGAAGTGGGGATTAATGTGGGTGGGTTTTAAGGGTGGCATAGTGGTGGAAGGTCCTGTGTTCGAGTCCCAGGCTTTGGCGTTTCTGTGTGGAGTACGCATCTTCTCCCTGTGCTTGCTTGGGTATGCCCCAGGTACTGTGGTTTTCTCCTTTTGTCCTAAGACATGCATATTAGGCTAATTGGCTGTTCCAAATTGCCCCTAGGTGTGAATGTGAGACTGAATACTTGTGTTTGTGTTGTCCTGCAATGTTCTGCCGAGCTGTTCAGGGTGTACCCTGCCTTTGCGCAGTGTCAGCTGAGGTTCTGGCCTACCTGTGACCCTAGTAGGATTAAGCAGTTTGGCAAGTGAGTAGGTGATGAGACCACCTGTTAAAACTATCTGCTCACATTAATATCTAATGACACTTCATTGACTTGTTCTACATAAAATTGGCTAGAAATTCTTACTTTTAAAAGAAAATGTAATAAAACCTTGTAACATTTAAAACATAGAACTGCACACTGGACATTTGGACACTGGTCATTTTCATGCAAATGCTTTTAATTCCGTGCCTTCAGCTACTGATAATAATGTGTTTCACCTCAAACCCACCCATATTCAGTGAAATACAGAGCGTAGAATATTGTAAACCAATCACTTGTTATTTTCGAAAAGTGGGTGTTGTGTTTGAAACTGGAGCCATGTCCCTGTCTCAGTGACACTAAGGTTCAAAGACACTCTAGACAAAGAGGCAAATCTGTGTAAAGGCAGTGCCCATTACCCCTGATATCACCCACCAACACCCACCCCTTTCTTCAATGACACATTCATTCTAAGCCTGCTATAAATAAGGGAAGCCACTAGGTGGGATCACAGTGCGGGCACAAGCCCTCAGGAGACTCTTATTTTTAGGTCTGGGCCCTTTTCCCCCCATCCTGTTTATTAGAGGAAAGAGAACAATATTTATATGCCTTCTCTAACATCATGGTGTAATAAGAGTTCTGAAGGAGAACTTATTAAAATGATGCCCTGTGATGGAATTCTTGATCGTCATGGACTCTGTACAGAACTAGAGAACACACTCATACATTAGAGGTTAAACCCATTTAACACTATAATTTCTAATCTAACACAGCAAACATGGTATTTTTTTCCCCCGTCAAATCTGTTACATTCAGTCACTCTTGCTCTCTATATACTGTAATTAGTATTCGATGAGTAAAGGCCTGTGCCATCTGTATGGCTTGATAAAAGCACTAATGGTGTGATTTGAGGCCTTAAATTGCAGTTGTACAGAGCAGCAATACATCAGCTCCTAATTACACTGGATCTAATGCATTTGTTGGAAACGTATGATATTTCACTTACATGTGGGGTATTAGTGGGTTAATTGGACGCTGTTCAGGGATGTCTCTGTGGCATTATCTCAGGGATCTGTCATGCTGAGATGCTCTGCTCTGTGCTTGCTGTGCTTTTCCAAGGTGACCAGGAAGTAATCAGAGGAATGGGGGTCTTTGGGAAAGGAGAGCTGCCAGTGCTGATTTATTCCACAGCTCTAATAATGTTGTTTCTATCACGCCGATAGTGTTGATTATGGAGGTCGAGAAATTTGTCAGTCTGAGCCTCTGGTCTTTTTGCTTCTCTCATGGATTTGGGATTGTGCTTTTCTTTGTGTGCAGAAGGCTCAGGTGTTCTCGTGAGGGAGGTGAAGCAATTGATTACATTCTTCACACATCAACGCATTCCATGCGCCGTCCTTTGGTAATAAATTACACGCTGTTCACTATCATCCTCCAACTGGGACAATTGGTTCAGGTCCTTGTTCTTTGTTCTGCATGTACAGCAGTGTGACTTCTGAACTAGATTTATGGTTTACTTCAAGAAGTTATCAATAACGAATGGTTATATAATGGTGCATTGCTCTTGTCCATCGTTGAATTGACTATTCAGAAAAGGAGCCACACAGAGTCTGTGAAGTGGTGTGACATGTCATAATGGATGTGCCCCCCCCCCTTTTTTTTTAACAGGAAGTCAGACGAGGAGGTAGACATGGACAAAGTGACAGCAGCTATGGTGCTGACGAGTCTGTCCACAAGTCCTCTAGTGCGCAGTCCTCCAGTTAAAGTTATTGGTAAGTGCGCAGTGTTACTTTAAATTCTGCTCATCAGCCTAGGCTTCTTCATAGAGCAGCTACAGAGATAACAGCTTCGTGTGGTTTTTGCTCGGCTGTTTCCTGTTTTTTACTCTCACATAGCCTTGATACTGAACTAAAATTGACCCTTCTGCATGACTTAGCTGCTACTTTAACCTTTTGCTCTGTTGTTAATATTCACTGTTTAGATACTGTACTGTTAACTTCCTAAACATCCTAGATTTGCTATTTATAAAAAAGAAATCTAATTTATATGCCATAAAAAAGTAACATATTATGTAGCAGATCACTCTTCTGGGACCTGCAAAGACAGAAGCAAATGGAGGCCCATGTTTACAGAAGAGCTGGGTCAGTTTATTCAAGATGTTTACCACCTGATGCCTTATATGTAAAACTATATATATATATATATATATATATATATATATCTACAGCCACTTGATTCTATTAGGATTGTGGGGAGACTTGTCTTTGGACTGTGAGAGGAAACCCCTCGCACCCAATGGAAACCCACACATGCACGGGGAGAGCATGCAAACTTGAACCCAGGACTTTCTTGCTGTGAAGCAGACATACTAACCGCTGTACCACCATGCCATGTATATAGTTTATAGTTAAAATGTCAGGTTTTCCAGGCACAATGTGTGCCGTATTTGCAAGAATTATAGCAGTCCAGTCTATGACCAGGTCCTGATCTGCTCTCTTCCGGCAGAGGGTCTGAATGGCTCATGGAAGGATGGTGGCTTCACTCCGTCCAGTTACAGCAGCAGTGGCTTTTGGAGCTGGAGCGCTCCCAGTGACCAGTCCAACCCCTCCACTCCATCTCCGCCACTCTCGGCTGACAGTTGCAGACCGTTCCGTATATCCAGCCTCGGTGGGCCTCAGGACGATACTCTGGACGAGCAGGACACTAGCAGTTTGCTGTTTGATGAGCCCATTCCCCGTAAACGCAAGGTCAGCTAATATCTCCTTATGTACTTTAATGTCATCTCATAACACTTTGAGACTGGTTTACTATTCATTACTGCACCCTCAGAATGTTAAAGGAGGAACAAAAGACAATGATTATTTTTCTATTAGTGTTTCATTCCTCTTATACTACAGCAGTTAGCCAGTGTATGTTTTATAAGTTTCTAGATTTTAGATTTCTTATCACTGTATGGTATGGTATCTTTATAGTTTATAACTATAAAGTCTTTTAAAAAGACAAAAATGCAATGTGATATCCATCCAGGCATCCATCCAAACTCAAAGGAACAGCTTGTGAATAGCTTAAACTGGAGACTCCTGGAGATTCTGTTGAATCAATGACTCTCCTAATAAAAGCAATCTTTATGTTAATATTATTAAATACTACATGGGAACAGAGTGATCTCATAGTTTCACTCTCAGTATATACATTATCCACCCCGCAAACTGGATATAACACTTGAATTGTTTAAAAGGTAAAAAATAAAATAAACAAACCCTTAAAAAATCATATTTTTGTTTGCATTTCTTATGTTCCCCTATAGTATATATTAAAACCTATCGCCTCAAGCTTGGTGGATGTTGCTGAATTGAAAAGCCCCTTTGACATTCCATCTTGGAGGGCTATTCAGTGACATCCAACTCACCTTTCATGCATGGTTGTTCATTATACTTTGTTAATAACATGTTTATAACCTGTTTATTAGAATACTAGTGGAATATGGGAAGAACCTGATATATATTTTGCTGTGAATTATCTGTTACTATAGAAACAGAACGATGGCCTTACAGATGCCACTGTCAGGGCTGCTGTTAAAGAGACCAATCAGAACTGAGCACTCAGTAGTGCTGGGATATAAAATGTTATCTTCTGAAAGAGAGACACTTGTCTATTGTAATGGAGCCTTGTTTTTGTGGTTTGTGTGTGAGTGTGTGTGTGTGTGTGTGTGTGTGTGTGTGTGTGTGTGTGTGTGTGTGTTTGTGTTTGACATGCATAATAAGCCCTACATCCTCAGTATTGTGCAGTAAATGTGAGAGCTACATCTCCGTGTTTGAGCCCATGTTAATGGTGGGTGAGTGTAACGCCACATCCTGCCTTTGCTGCAGTTTTCTTTAATGTGTAAAGTTCACATTGCATCCAAAGAGCTAAGTGCAGCGCTTTCAGATGCAGTGTGAAATGGCAGTCTGCACCACACACATACGGAGATGTGTTCTGTGATAGCTGAATGAGAAAGTCAGTCGCTCTCCTCGTCTCTCCACTGTCATCGACTTTATCTCTCTGTTCTGCACACTAACAGAACACTTGCAGGAATGAATGCCTCCTTTATCTGCGCTATTGTCCCACTGTCTTATCACAGCCACAGGATTCTAGGAAAGCATCAGTACTGGTTGTTGTCATATCCATGCTGTCATTGTCCTCTAATAACCCGTCAGCTGTCCTGCTTAATTACATACAGGAACCATGCCTACAAGTACCTGCTTTAAAATAAATAATTTTAATATTGTTCCACATAAACAAGGAAAGCATTTAAGGTTTATCTGGATCAACAACGCCCTCTAGGCCATTGGTTTTCCAAGCGGGAACCGGGTACTCCCAGGGGTCCATGCCATATAGCCATAGGGTCTGTGATACCCCCACCTCAACCCAATTTTGTTAGTGGTGAAAATTACAACCCATTATTATTAAGATTTATTATTGAGTTATTATAGCTATTGGACTTGTTCTCAGATAGAGTTGTAATACCCTTCAGTGTTGTACATGTTCTTTTTGGCTTATTATACTGACTTGACTTGTATTACACTTATTATACTGATATTTTACTGATTTGATTTGACTCATTGTACTGATCGAACTCATATTATATTGTAGTGAATTGACATGTATTATTCTGATTTGACTTATTATACAGATAATACATATTTGACCTGTATTATTCTGTTATTATACTGATTTGACTCATTCTGATTATACTGATATATGATATATGATTTGATTGATAGAAAGTCCTGGGTCCGAGCCCTGTGCTTGGCAGGTGCATTTCTATGTGGAGCTGGTATGTTCTCCCCGAGCTTGTGGATACACCGGTTTCCTCACACAGTCCAAAGACTTCCACATTAGGCTAACTGGCAGTTCCAAATTGCCCCTAGGTGTGAATGGCTGTGTGTGCGTATGTGTATGTGTGTGTTGGTCCCGCAATGGACTGGCGAGGTGTTCACGGTGTACCCTGCCTTTGCCCAGAATCGGCTGAGCGAACCCATCAGGCCTTTACCGTGTTTTATATTGCTGCTAAATATACCTACACTAGTAAGAAAAAGGTGTGTAGGTACAAGAGTTAGGAAACATTGACTCAATGTCTGTGGAATATGAGGACAGAATTTTTAGAACAAACCACAAAATTTGTGTATAGCCCGCTTCTCTATTTTGGTGTATTAAATAAAGTTCACGGTGGGTAGACAGTGTGTGTGAGTAGAATGAACCTCTATGACATTTACCGTAAAAGACCATAAAACTCTGTTCTGCGTAGTTCAGCAGTGGAGACAATTTAAAAATTTTTTTTTTGTGAGATTTCTCATGAAGTATTTTCATACTTCAGGAGCTGTTAAATTTGCAAACTTAGATTATACTGCAAAAAAGAAAAAAAAGTGTTTTATTGTAATGGCAATTATTATTATTATTATTATTATTATTATTAATATTATTATTATTATTATTGGGCTACATGGTGGTGTACTGGATAGAGCATCTGCCTAACAGCAAGAAGGCCCTGGGTTCGTGTCCTGGGTTCTGAGGTTTGCATGTTCTGCTAGAGCTTGCGTGGGTTTCCGCCGGTTTTCTCCCACAGTCCAAAGACATGCACATTAAGCTATGCGGCGGTTCCAAATTCATTGTGAGCATGAATGGTTGTGTGTGTGTTGCCCTGTGATGGTCTGGTGGGCTGTTAGACTTAGTCTACACCTTATTCCCCCAGTGTTAGCTGAGATAGGCACCAGCCTCCCCATGACCCTAATAGTAGGATAAAGCGGTTCACTAAATCAGTGAGTGACAGATTGTATTATTATTATTTAATTTTTTTTAAAAGAAATTGATGCTTTAAAGATGCCAAATTATATGCTTAGGAAAAAAAATCCAAGTGAATATGTTTAGAATTAGGCTTAATAACCTTTTTCATTAAACAGAAAGTCACCTGCATTCATGATGTATTTGCTATATGATATTTTCACTCTATTATGATGAATGAATGTTCTGGCAGTTTTTACTGGTTAATTAAATGTTGGCTGCTGGAAGTGGGACTTGCTTTGTAATTGTTCATGCTCTCAGAGGACATGGTCTGCTTTTTCCTACCAAACTAAAACAAAGACCTCCTTATGGAAACAAAATTAGTGCCGTGGCAAAGTACACACTTATCCCCATTATAATAACATGCAGCCAGGTGGAGAAAAGCATTATAGTATGGAATTAAATCGGATATATAATTATTATTGGCCAATATTCAACAGCGGTGGTACCATTACTGCCAACAGTTTTTTATTAATTAAAGAAGGACACATAGTGCATGTTATTCATTTGGAGATTAAAGTGAAAGCATTGTCTTCATCTTTATTAATCACCTTTTCAGTGTAAAAGTGTAAAAGTGGTGCTGTATGGTATAAGGGAGATTTTTTATGCACCAGCTAGTGAATCATATCAGTGATTCCATATATAGATATATATATTTTGTAATTGTAAATGTCGACAAATGTGCATAACATCTCACCAATATAAAGCAAGTCTACGTAGTTTTACTTTAATACACATCAAATACAAACAAATGACTATAGAGATTTGGTCTATGTGTATGTACTAGTCCATTCCTGTATTTACGTCTGATGGCTAATGAATGACTAGGATGATAAAGTGTTTATTTTTCCTCAGGCTTTTGTGTCTTTGTTAAGCCTATCGTGAAAGGAAAAGCATGGATTAGTGGTGTCACTGTGTCACTTTGCACCTTTATTTTGAACAGAACTCCATGAAGGTGATGTTCAAGTGTCTGTGGAAGAACTGCGGCAAGGTGCTGAGTTCCGCAGCAGGGATCCAGAGACACATCCGCACCGTTCACCTCGGGTAAGAACACCCTGGCCTAATCATGATGTTAGCATACGGCTAGTAGAGCTCGGTTTGAGATCGATAGACTTCTGTTAGGTAAATAAAAGTCTTTCAAAAGTGGCCTTGACTAAATATCATGAATATTTAAATAGCATTTAAACAGTGAAATCACTTCTGTTGACCATTTAAAAATATTTAGCAGCACAGGAAATAATGTTGATGTTCCCTAAACAGTGAAAAACATCAGCAAAAAAAACATTTTATTTACATGGTAACTTTATAAAGTATAATGATGAAATATCCAAATTAAAATTAGTAGCATTTATTCAGCTGTTGCTCTCTTGGGGAAGGAACTTGCTTTCAGTATCTATTTCCAAAAGATAAAGTAGAACGAAAAGCCTATATTACTGCAGTGATGAAAGACAGCTGGATACACACTAAAGGATCTGGAGCATGTGTTTTATTTCCACTCATGTGAACTATTACACCCTTAAAAGTGACATGTTGCACAATGTAAGTCATGAACAAGCTGCAAAAACCAGAGGCTAGTGCAAGTTGCATGTAATATCTACATAGGTGGATATTCAGCTGTGTAATGTATCCATTTGACAAATAATAAAGGTAATCATCTAGCCCGTAACTCAGCCGGCTATGCGCGTACAGCAAGCGCTCACAACTTTCCTGTCCTTCGTAGCAATGAAGCATGCTGAAGATGTTTCAGATGCTGCTCGGACTGCTCCAACATCATGCACAACATATTTCCCACTTTCCTGCTAAGAAAGTTATTGTACGCATCAAAACTATAATGCGCTTCCCGTGCTTTCAAGGTCTGATTGGTGTTAATGCACTCTGTAAGGTAACAGTTACTTAATCAGATTATTCATAACGTTACAGATGGATACGGATAAGGACAGAGCCATCTATCCATACTCTGTGTTCATTACATCCGTATTTTTGCACATTTTCAGAAAGCTTGTGGATGCGTAATAATGGAGCAGTACCACCGGCAACCATGGGGGTGCAGTAGCCAAACAATAGTTCCCAGGAGAGTCACGAAGACCAAATAATAATAGTAATATTATAAATACAAAATGTAATAATAGTGGAACTTTCTGAAGAGGGGTTATGTAAGTTTTTAACACGTTTTAACCATCTGCATGGTGTTACTTTGCCCAGCCACAGGAACAAATTTTTTGGATACAGAAGAGTTGGGAGGCAATTTGAAATGAATTGGACAGCAGCGTAGGAAAAATGGTGGTCCGTGTGAGACCGATCTGTTTGCATCCACAACAAGTCCATGAGCAGGCAGAGCAAGAGAATTCTCCATAAACATGTTGAAATGCATTCAGTGGCCTCACAGACCATCACCGCCACCTACCACAGTATTTCCATGCTTTCCTATTTTCTTAGTAAAGTACATTATTACGATCTCCTACGCCGTCGTCATGTTTGTTTCTTGTCATCTCTGAACTGCCCCCTTGTGGATATATTGCTTAATATCGCGTGACATAAAGGATGTATGAAATTATACTATATGGTCAAACGTTTCAGCATCAGACCCATGTATTCTTCCCAAGGTTGGTGCCACAAAGTTGAGAGTGCACAATTGTGCAAAATATCTTCATCTGCTGTCGGGTTACAATTTCCCTTCACTAGAACTAAGAGGCTCAATCCTGTTCTAGCATACCCCCTCTGGCTATGTGGCATGGGCTTCAGTCCCCGGTCCCCGCTTTGAAAACCACTGGCCTTGAGGGCATTGTCTATCCAAGGTTGGAGTGGTAGAATGTGAGTCGCTTGCACAGAGCACTGACCTCAACGCTACTGAACGCATTTGGGATGAACTAGAATGCCAACTGCCCTAGGTGTCCCTGCCTGACATCAGTGCCTGACCTTAATAATGCTCTTGTGGATGAATGATCTCAAATACCTACAGTCACACTCCAAAATCTAGAGGGCAGCCTTCCCAGAAGAGAGAAATTTAGAGGAACAAAACCTGGAGTCCAACCATCAAGAACATATATAAGTGTTATGGTGAAGTGTCCATAAACCTTTGGCCATATATTGTATGTGGATGGTGTCGATTTAAATATTTGAAATTGACATCTTTATTTTCGTAGGTAAAGGGAGAATATACGGGTCTTGAGAGCTTCAGGAAAAAGTTTTAAGCCCACAGGCTCTGTGTTTCTGTGTGGACTTTGCATGTTCCCCCTGTGCTTGCGGGGGTTTCCTCCAGGTACTCTGGTTTCGTCCCACATTCCAAAGACATGCACATTAGGCAAACTGGCTGTTTCAAATTGCCCCTAGGTAGGAGTGTGAGCGTGATTGGTTGTGTGTGTAGCGATGCATTGGTCTGGCAAGCTGTTCAATTCAGTTTTATTTGCAAAACTAATTGTAGAAGATAATTGCGATGTTTCTGGTGATTGGGTAAAAGAGGTGTCAGGACAGTCCAAGCACTGCCCCATTCTGCTTCAACACACACAGTGAGGATTATTACCACAGCTCATGTCCTGTACAATAATGATACTGAAAATTTTAGAATCAAAGGTCACTTTTAGAAATTATTTGTGGGTAAAAATTTATATAATTGATTACAGCCTCTAAAGCAACTCCAAATCAACACACATGTACCGCCAGTTAACACACTGTATTAACATTTTGATTAAACTCCAGTGGGCGTGACTTGGAACTCTAAAACTATACAAATATGAGGAACAGGTTTAAGGGGAGAAGTGAGCAATGGGCACTTTTTTGTTCTATTAGAAGTAACTGGGGAAAAAGAATCTGAATCAAGTTATGCAAGGTTTTTGTCGTACAGTTGATTACTTAAAGAGTAGCGGTATTGCTCATCCTCACAGCATAACTTGTGCATATGTAGTACGTTTGAACAATACAGAGCTTATTTTAACATAAATGACCATAAAAAGCACAAAACCCGTAAACTACTGGGGGGGCTGACCCAATGGTTAGCAGTTGTTTTTCCTGGAAGTGATGTGAACTTGTTGGGCGAGGTTGTCCAGATCTATTCTGCGAGCAACATTTTAGGTGATAAAAAAATCGTGTGCAAGAAGAAACTATGGCTAACATTTTCGAGGATCACAGTCTAGTGACTCTGAGAACGAGAAATGTGTGTGATGTTAAATCATCATCATCATCTTCTTCCGCTTAATCTGGGGTCGGGTCACGGGGCAGCAGCCTAAGCAGCGAGGACTAGACGTCCCTCTCTCCAGCTCTTCCACTTCCTCCAGCTCTTCCAGTGGGACACTGAGGCGTTCCCAGGCCAGCCGAGAGATGTCCCTCCAGCATGTTCTGGGTCGACCTCGGGGTCTCTTCCCGGTGGGACCTGCCCGAAACACCACACCAGGGAGGTGTTTGGAAGGCATTCTAATCAGATGCTCGAGCCACGTCAACTGGCCCCTCTCAATGCGGATAGCAGCGCCGCCACCCTGCGAATGAAGCTCATTTCCGCCGCCTGTATTCGCGATCTTGTTCTTATGGTCACTACCCAAAGCTCATGACCATAGGTGAGGGTAGGAATGTAGATCGACTGTTAAATTGAGAGCTTTGCTTTCAGCTCAGCTCCCTCTTCACCACGACGGTTAGTTGGGTGGCAGCCGAAGGCATAGGTTCTGTCGGACTGATCATCAGCTACTGACGCTGGCTCTTGAAACATGGAATTATGTTAAATCTAAAATGGCTTATGCAGCTAACATTTTGCCAACTCATCTTTCCTGTCATCAGTTGGTTTAGGAACAAAAATAAACGTTTTCTGAGATTTCTGCGCTTGTTGTTTGTGCAGCTCAGCACTGGCCAGTAATGTGTTATGATGTACAGGGTCAGTGATGTAGCCCAGCCAATCCAACAAGTTCATGTAACTACCAGGCTTGAACAGCCAATCAGAAAGGCAACATGTCTCTGAGCATGCCTTGTGTAGCAGCACTTGCACATACTTTGACAAGGGGCAAGGACTGATGTTGCTGGAAGGAACCGCTGATGTCATGTGATTGTTTTAAATAGCTAGTAACACTAATTCACCACAGATACCCTTTAAATCAAATCCGGGCTACAGTAACTTACATAGTAACTTAATCAAACTAGAGAATTGTTGCTATTATTATGTATTTATTTGTTTGTTTATTTATTTATTTACTTGGCCCCCACCCAAAAAAGCACAAAAATCTAACTTTTACATTTTTGGTTCTTAACTGAACAGGTTCCTGTTATGTGGTCATGTGACTGTTATGTGGTGGACTATTATGGACTGTTAAGTGGCAGAGCTGAGGATGCTGCAATTTTCCCTGGAGTTGACAAGAATGGACAGAATTAGAAACAAATTCATTAGCAGGACAGCACAGGTAGGAGTATTTGGGGATAAAGTAAGAGAGGCCAGATTGAGATGGTTTAGGCATGTGCAAAGGAGGAATGAAGGGTATATTGGTAGAAGAATGTTGAGGATGGAACTGCCTTTTAGGAGGAGAAGAGGAAGAGGAGATTTAAGGATGTGGTGATGGCAGATATGCAGGTGATTGATATGATGGGGAGGGATGTAGAAGACAGAGATAGATGGAGAAGGATGATCTGCTGTGGCAAACCCTAACGCAAGCAGCTAAAAGAAGAAGAGTCATGTGACTGTGAGAAAACAGACAGGGATGAATTTTCTGAAAGCATCAAAACACTCACCAGAAAAATGTTAAATAGTAGAGCAAGTAACACATTAAACACCATATGTAAGGCTCATATCACTGTTTCTGTAGGCATAGTGTCATTTGGGGGAAAGACAGAGAGGATTAGTAAAGCAGTAATATCTAGTCAGTAAATTCAGTAAAGTGCTGTGCCACCTTGAGCCACCAGAAAAGCTTCAGATATACCACTGATTTGGACCTTACCATTGATTCTACAAGTCTGCGGATGTGTCAATGACTAAGGAACATCATTCTTCCCAAACTTCTTCCTTCATCTTAACATAATTACTTATGTTACTTACTTAACATATCATTCCAAAATCTTCTGTAAGTGTTCACTTAGGTTAAAATCTGGAGACTCTAAAGGCCACAGCACAGGATTTATATCATTTTTTATCCTTATCGAAGCACTCAGTGTGATTTTTTTTTTTGGTGTGGATGGGGGTGGAGTCATCCTGGAAGAGGTGACTGTCATCAGAAAAGAAATGTTTCACTATGGGATAAAGGTAATCAGAAGGGATTAATGTTTATTTAAGTGTTTCTTTGCTTTAACAGGCCAGTGAACTTGAAGCATGCTAGCAAAACAAAGTCAGCACTTTTTCCACGCATTTGTACATAAACTGTCAAACTAGAAAAAAACAGACTGAATTTAAAAAAATAAAAATAAATAAGTAAATAAATATGACTTGAACTATAGAACTTTTAATTGCGATATGAATGTAAACTAATAGGAAGCACAGTCTACAATTTTTGAGAGCCAATATTATATAAAATGGTATGTAGCACATTGACTGGTCAGTAAGTTGATTTAATGGACATTTAAAATGTTTTATGTTATGCTTAAAAAACAAGAGAGTCTTTCTTGAGAGTTGTAATGAAATACACAGTATGTTACGCTGCGTTTGTAATTGTATTTGCATGCAGTTCCTGTTAAACTGACACTAATTTGTAAATAATTCATGAAGAAAAGTGCAGCTCTGCTTCTCAGAGTAATTAGAACGGTGCAGCCAACTGAATCTGTATGCTAATGAGATGGTGTCATAGCCTTTCCCCTGTTTTCTCCCCTGCCCCCAGGCGCAACTGTGACTCGGAGTGCAGTGATGGAGAGGAAGATTTCTATTACACTGAGATTAAGCTGAATACTGATTCCGTGGCCGACGGGCTGAGCAGTCTGTCCCCTGCGTCTCCGTCTGTTCTGTCTCCTCCACCTGCCGCCGAACATCGACGAACCGAAATCTCCAGCAACACCAGCGGAGCCAAGAGCGAGAGCAACAGCTCCACCCCTCTGAGTCGCTCTGCTCCTAGTGCACTCTATCTGGTGCACACTGACCACGCCTATCAGGTACTGGCCAATCGTATTTATAAGCATCAAGGTTTATACAAGCAGGTGGTTAAGTTTTACAAGTTTAACCTTTTGAAATGTAGTTTAAGCTATTAAAGCTTAAAGGAGTTGTGTCATGATTTTTCCCGAATATTGTCTATATTCGTTGAGTAGCGTTTCAGCTTGCAAATCAAGAGAAGTCGAGTTTTTGAGAAATATGAAGCAAATGGTAATGGATTGCAAAAATGAAAATTTTTTTCATCGTGTTGGGCTGAATAGTTTTCAAAGATTGAGATTGCGTTTGCACGGTGGTGTAGTGGTTAGCAAGTTCGCCTCACATTAAGAAGGCCCTGGTTTCAAGTCCCAGGCTCAAGTGTTTCTGTGTAGAGTGACATGTTCTCCCCTTGCCTGTCTGGTTTTCCTCTGGGTACTCCAGTTTCCTTCCACAGTCCAATGACATGCATATTAGGCTAATTGGCTTTTCTAATTGGAGTGGTTTGGTGAGGGTGTGTTGACCATGCGATGGCTTGTCGAGCTGCTGGCTGTACCCCACACTCGCCCAGTGTTGGCTGGGATAGGCTCCAGCCTTCCTGTGACCCAAATAGGATTAAATGGTTCGGCGAATGAATGAATGAATGTGATCGTGTTACAAACTCCTCTAGTTCCTCTTCTCCTTCCTCAAGCAAGTTTGATGACACCACTGATGTTTAGAGTATCTTCTTCAAACAACTATGATACCAAACTATGATAAATCATTACATATATTCAGCAAGCTGATACTGACGTACCACAACACAGAAACCTCACTCACACAGCCCTCAAGCTTGCGTCTGATATTCTCACCTATAGACCCAAGTACCTATGTTCTATCTTGAATCTTCTTAGAAAATGAAAAATAAAGATGTGCTTAAAAAGTCATTTTGTGTCTACAAATGAATGAATCCATCTTTATTAAGCTAAAGCAAGGTGTCACACCAGCACTGGACTCCAGACTCTAATTCCCAGAACACACCACAGCGTACTTTCATGACTACATTTCGCAGCAATCATCTCAAACTCTGTCATACACGTGTTTGCTATTATAATGATCACACACACATTTAAAGCTACAATCAGTCAGAGAGTTCCAGCACGCATCAAAAGAATGGCATTGGAACTGAACTAACTGAATATTAACTGAATATTTATACATTTCCACGGTAGTGTGGGAGGTTCTGAGTAAAATGCCTTTCACAAAGAAAGTTATCTAGGACTTACAGTTGTGATATAACCAACCGGACTACATGTTGGACTGTAATGAGGTTTTTCTTAGATGGTTTGTATTTTATGGTTTTACCCAAATGAGGATGGGTTTCCCTCTTCAACCTGGTTCCTCTTAAGGTTTCTTCCTTGTGTCATCTGAGGGAGTTTTTCCTTGCCACTGTTGCCGTGGGCTTGCTCAGGAATGTGTTGGGGGTTGTAGAAAAATTTTTAGAATCCTCCCAAATTTAATTTTACTATGTAAAGCTGCTTTGTGACAATGTCAATTGTAAAAAGCGCTATACGAATAAAACTGAATTGGAATTGAATTGAACATAAATCACAGTAAATTAATTAATGCATTCTATTAACAACTGATTCCTCCATTAATGTCTTCAGCAAAACAAAACTACATCACTGACACCCGTGACTCGAGTCATTTGAGTTTCTTTAGTTAAATTAGTCTTTCTGATTCATTTACTTATTAGTATATACAGTATTAATATATAGCCTATACAGCATGTTTATACAGATGCACTTTCCATGCAGGCACTGAAGCACTAGGAATGTTCTTCTGCAAACCCGAATGAACCTGAACAAGACTTACTGAACTCAGTGACTCACCTTATCTGACAGCCGGGCAAACCATGGTCATGACTGAAAGATTTGCTTACTCAAACAATGTCCAGTATATGAGAAGAGCTGATCTCTGTCATGGCCTAATGATTGGCTGACTCATGTGATCTGGATATAAATTGGGCATGCATGCAATTCCAGATGGCCTTTACACAGTTCCTGGATATTAAAAAATACACAACCAAATAAATATTTATTTGTAAAATAAAGGAGATTTCAAACATGTGAAGAAGCATAGTGATTTGTTTTCTCTCACTCACTCTCACCACTTAATCCTAGGGTCGGGAGAAGGCTGGTGTGTATCACCATTCACACATGGTGAAGGTGGGCTATACCCCGAACAGCTCGCCAGACCATTGCAGGGCCAACACACACAACCATTCACACTCACACCTATTTGGAACAGCCAATTAGCCTAATATGCATGTCTTTATGACTGTGGGAGGAAACCAGAGTGCACGGTGAAAACCCACACAAGTACGAGGAGAATGTGCAAACTCCACACTGGACATGCTACCCACTACATCACAATGCCGCCTGTGCTTTATTTAGCTCTATTTAATTTTTTGTAGCTGCAAAGCTCATCAGCAGCAAAAGAACTCACTTGGGAAATGACTCGGTACATCACTGACCTATAACCATCATCGACCCTTCACCATGGTGATATTTTCTTTTAAAAACAACCTGAATAATTAATCAAAGAAGCATATCTTATCTATTATCTTAAGTAGCAGGTCTGTTATACCTAGTTACAGCTTGTTCACACTCAGTAAAAGAACTTGTTTTGCGGCCGGTCCTCTCCAAACACAACCAACTCTGTGTATAGCGGGAAATTCCGGCTCAAACTGGGAAATTAGTCATTGGTTTTTACCTTTAATTCTGGCCTACACTCAGGCCTTTAGAGTATCACTCTTCTGAGTCACTCGTTTCAGTTAATACGATCGGCCTAAAGCGTAAAGTAGGGATTTGGCTGCTTTTAGATTTTCTTCTCCAAAATTGTTGACATCCCAGTCAAAAAACCCCCAAACTCTCAGGTTACCTTTAATAGGTTTAAACACTTCTAATAAATCTAAATATCGTATTATTATTATATAATATAATATAAAATCATATTATTTATGATCACTCTCTTACTCATTTGCCAAGCCGCTTAGTCCCATTAGGGTCACGGAGAGGCTGGCGCCTATCTCAGCCATCACAGGGTACATCCTGAACAGCTCGCCAGCAGCCAACACACACACAGACACACACACAAACAAATATTCACCCTCAGCTACGCCTAATGTGCATGACTTTAGACTGTGGGAGGAAACCAGAGTACCCAGAGGAAAACCGACGCAAGCACGGGGAGAACATGTGAACTCCACACAGAAGTGCTCGATACTAGGAATAGAACCCAGGACCTTCTTGCTGTGAGGCAGACATCCGATCCACGCTGTGCCGCTCTGTTTATGATCAGTTTTGTGTAATTGTGTTTGCATTTCTATTAGTGAGTCTTAAATTTATATTGGTAAAAATACATATTCAAAAAGAAATAAATAAGTTATTTTAATTATATCTAATGATAGGTTAAAAAATAGCTTAAAATAATATTGCTAATTCTAAAATAATGTGAAATATGGTCCCCAGTGCTGCCTAAATTACAGTCAGATACATCATGCAATAATGTCCTCACATAGGGCCCACACAGTAGTGCTGGAAGTACTTTAATTTCACTTAATTTGTATAAAACTGAGAAGTGCCTGAAACGCACTTGGCATTTAATATTCGACATGCCATCATAATATATGTTTTGTTAAGCCATTAATTATCCTGTTTGGTATTTCCGTGCACACAGATCTTACACTCAGACATGACACACACTGCCCTAGTTAAATATTACCTCCCTAGATGATGAAATAACGTGTAATGGCCAGAAAATGTAAGCCAGTATTTGAATACTGAAATGGCTCTTCGGGTATTTCTTCGGCTATGCGCTCCCTGCACAGGAAGTCGGGGAGAAAATATGGCACTGAAAAACAAAAGGCAAATGTGCAGATATTTTGATGGTGTGTAAGTTAGAAGGTCTGAAAACTTTGCGGGTGGTGAATACTTTTTTGCATGTGGGGATGGATGTGAAGCTCACTGATCAATTTCATTTCCAAAACATTAAAAGTCTCTTGGGGTTGGGGGTGGGGCAGGTACGTCAGGTTATAAATTCAAGACATTTTCCATCAGACGCTGCTTTCTGCTCTTACATGGAAAATTAAAAAAAAATGTTTAATTCTGGTTTTGATTATTAACACTCACAGCCACTTTGCTCATGTAAACTCTAGCCAGTTTTTCATTACTGCACAGTGTCTGTTTCATGTAGTGTGAACTTTAACCAACACCAGAGCACATACTGCTGCTGTTCATAGGCTGAAATATTGAGCTGACATTCAGTAACACTTTTGCGTTTGTGTGTTTAGTATTTCTCTGTATTACATCTGTAAAACACAAACACTGACAACACCCACATTTGGAAAGTTTCACTGCTGTGGAAAAATTACGCCACACTAAAATCCCACCCACGGACCAGGGGGACTTATTTATTTAAATGGACTCCATTTGTTAACTCACTCACTCACACCACTTTATCCTAAAAGGGTCACATTGAGGCTGGAGCCTATATAAGGCGGGGTACACCCTGAACAGCTCACCAGACCATCACGGCACCAACACGCACACACAACCATTCACACTCAAACCTATGGGCAATTTGTAACAGCCAGTTAGCCTTATGTGCATGTCTTTGGTCTGTGTGTTGAAACTGGAGTATCCGGAGGGAGATAAGCACATAGAGAACATCCTGAGAGAACTCCACACAGAAACGCCTGGGACCTTCTTGCTGTGAGGTGGGCATGCCAAGCACTATGCCCTTGTGCCGCCTTGTTTGTTAACTCGAATAGTATCCAGCGTTCTTAAACTTTTGTTAGAATAATCGTCACAGTGAATATTTCATCTTCTCACTCTTATATTATCATAGCAACCCTGGCATGGTTAAAAAAACACCACGTGGACCCCAGACAGCTCATAAATTGTTTACAGACACCAAGGAACACTTTGAGCCATCAGCCATCAGTGCTGTTCTCTCAGCTGTAACCTGTCCCAGTGTAGTCAGCTTTGTGTCTGAGCACGCTCCTGCTGTCGTCCCCCCCCCCCCCCCCCCCCCCCCCCCCCCCCCCCCCCCCCCCCCCCCCCACAGGCCACGGCTCCAGTCTCCATCCCCTCTAACAGCTCAGCTCACTTCACCCCCTCCAGCAACAGCAGCTTCAGCATCTCCTGGCAGTCGCCACCCGTCACCTTCACCGGGACCCCAGTGAGTATTAAAAAACAACACACTCACATACAGGTGTATGTGTTCATACCAACACAGTGTATGCACACATTGAGACATAAAGCATCATCACATTTGAATACACGCAGACTTAATCATAATACCACACACACTCCCATATTCTCCAGAAGCCACTATGACACCATGTGCTCATTTGAATAATCATTTAATTATGGTGTTTTATATACATCATAAGATGTTACAAGAACAAAGAATTTAATTTGAATAGAGAGACGATTCTAATGATACCACTTTATTATTATTCTGTAATATTTACTGTATAGTATGTATAGAATATAAGGTAATGTAAATTAATTCTAAATAAGTTGTATTGTAAAGACAGATTATAAATTATTTCATGTAACAAGAAGTAATTTTTGGTTATATCACCAAATAATATTTATTTATTTACAAAATATATATTTACAAACATATATTTTGGTCGTTGGGAACGGTGATCAGTGATTGGTCGTTGTGAACAGTGGTGATGAGTGGTAGGTCGGTGGGAACTGTTGTCATCAGTGATTGGTCATTGGGAACAGCTGTGGTCAGTGATCAGTTGAGAACAGTGGTGAGCAGTAATTGGTCTTTGGGAACAGTGATGGTCAGTGATTAGTTGTTGAGTACAGTGGTAATAAGTGATTAGTCGTTGGGTACAGTGTTGTTCAGTGATTACTTGTTGGGAACAGTGGTGATCAGTGATTGGTCATTGGGAACAGCAGTGACTGGTGATTGGGAGTTGGAAACAGTGGTGATTAGTGATTGGTCATTGGGAACAGCAGTGACTGGTGATTGGGAGTTGGAAACAGAGGTGATTAGTGATTGGTTGTTGGGAACAGCAGTGACTG
The DNA here is from genome assembly GCA_028564935.1 of Neosilurus hyrtlii. Taxonomy (NCBI): domain Eukaryota; kingdom Metazoa; phylum Chordata; class Actinopteri; order Siluriformes; family Plotosidae; genus Neosilurus; species Neosilurus hyrtlii. Next base: position 6,682,026 of record JAOUQZ010000028.1, read on the forward strand.
GTGACTGAGTGTTGGAAACAATTGTTATGTGAGTTGCAGTGCTATATCAAGTGCAGGACAGTCATGAAAGTCTGCTCAAAATGTCACTATATTTATCAGAAGGTTCTCTGTGGAAGGCACTGAAAAGTCCCCAAATCTCTTAGCAACACTTTTCAGACAGAAAAATATATATATAACATGAATATTCCTACTTCACTTCTAGAAAATAAAGTCAAAGTTCATATAAAGACCAGTTGTTTGTAACTTCCAAGTTGTCAGTTGCGTAATTTCTGCTTCATTTTCTGTTAAGCAGTCTCCTGTAGATATGTTTCATTCTGTTTTCACCCCCTTACTGTACGTTTTCAGGGGAATTGAACTGTACATGAAAGAGTTGATTGGAAAATATCAAAAGCAGAACTTGCGCAAAAATAACTGAAGAAAAATGATTAAAAACTAATAATAATTAAAGAAATAAATCACAGCCACAGCATTCACTTTTCTGTTCAATGCATAATGCTGAGGAAAGCATGGCTAATCCCTGATGCAAGTTATATTATGTCTATCTAAGGTAATACACATACTACACATTGTGTGCCCCATGATTGTAGTAAGTGAGCTGATTTGTGTTACAGGCCTCTCCCACTCACTGTCAGACGCAGGCCTTTAGTGAGCAGCGCTCTCAGACCATCCCAGTGCTCTCGTCTCTACCCCGAGCCTCAGGCTCACTCAGGTATGTCTGCTTGATTTTCTACGTTCATTACCTACAAGTTCAACACATGCGCTCATTGATTTGGTACATCCACCAGTTGTGCCTGAAAACACATATGTGAAAGACACAGTTGTAGGTTATGGTGTGTAATGGCATGTGTGCGTTTGTGTGTGTTTTTGTTGGCGCAGTAGGAAGTCCAGAGGCGAAGGTAAGAAGTGCCGAAAGGTATATGGGATGGAGAACAGAGACATGTGGTGCACGGCCTGCCGATGGAAGAAAGCCTGCCAGAGGTTTGTGGACTGAGCTGCCTAGGAAAAAAGGGCGGGGCTTCATTCACTTGCAAAACTGTTTCTGCTCCGCCTCCTACAACACAGTTCCCACAATCCTTCACTTCCTGGCCTGGACCCAGGATCTGAAACAAAACTCCTCAGACATTCCCTGTGCACTTGCCAAAATCTCGGAGAAGGGCGAGTAGCTCTATAATGCAAAAAAGCAAAGACTTTTGAAATTTTTTTTTTGTTTTTTTAAATTTCCACTTTTGGCTGTAAAAAATCTTGTAGGGAAGATATCATGGGTCCAATCACTGCCTAAGTTTTGTTTTCTAGAAAGAAAAAAAAACACCAAGAAGAACAAAGTGCTACGAAATGGAGTACAGACTAAGATCCTTGTTTTCCGTGAACACTTTTCCACTTCTGCTTTTCAGCAGGGATAAACATTAGCGCCAACTGCCAACCACACTCGAGACTGTCCACCCTCGCTCTGAGACACTGCGGGGTTGTGGTTGTGTGTGTGTTTAGGGAGGAGCGTGCCCCCTGGTGGAAACACTTCAAAAAATGGATAAGGATAAGCCACTGGTTTTCTTCCGCTTAGTCACAAGCAATTACACTCACTAGGGAGGGACAGGTTTTCTATCTGTGTTTTATATACAGTATGTGTGTCATTTCCTTCAGGGATGATGCGTTTAGTGAAAGCAAAACCAGCAGATATGTTTAAAAGCAGTCAAGGTAATCTTTTTCTTTTTTCCCCCCAGGTTTTAGGAGACACACACACACACACACATATATATATATATCTACCTGCAACCAAAAAAAAAAAGAAAAAAAAGATTCTTTGTGCCATTTCAGTTTCTTTGTACTCGGTTGTGCACGACTGCTATGATAATAAACACCCCAGACAGCAGATAACAGCAGTGTAATGCGAACCACACTCACTCAGACGAGCCTGCATACAATAACTTTGTTCCTCGTCCCCACGTACAGGTCAGCAGCCCACCTGAGACATCACCCAAATTCTTTAGGGGAGGCAGTGAGTAAAAGATCTCTCGCTCTCTCTTGCTCGCTTGCTCTCTCTCTGCACCCATTTTTTCTGACCTCACACATGCAAAGTAGGAAGTAATAAAAAGATCGAGCACTTACTGTGTTGGCCCTGGGAGCTCACGCTGTGGGCACAAGCTGGAAGCACTCGAGTGTGTTTTATTATTCGTCTGTCTTTGAGAAGATCATGTAACTGTGCTGCAGAACGATCACATGAGGAGGAAACGGGATTTTTCTCTACGCTGCTTCAGGTGATGAAGCCCGGATGGAAGGTTTTCTGTGTTTGTCTCCTCTTGGGGTTCGTCACCGACGTGACTTCAGCAGTGATGGACTTTTATGCAAGAAGAAAACGGCTGCTCAGCCGGCGGTTGTAAGTTCTCTGGCGCTGTCTTTGTCCCTTTTCGATGCAGTATTGTACAAACAAGTATCCAACACACAGCTTAACACCAGCACACACACACACACACACACACACACACACACCACAGTTTAGTCTCTCTCATTCTTCTTCTACCTTCAGGATGCTTTATGTATGTAGTTCTAAGCTAAATTTGAAAAACACTGAGAATTGTTTAGCACTTCATGGAAACCCAGTCACTGTTTACACCAGGTTATTTCATGCTCCATGCGTATCAGGATGACATCCGGGTCAGGATTATTTACATAAGGTTTAAATGAACCTGAGATGCACTAAAGCCAAGTGTAAATAAATCCATATCTTTAACTAAGGGCCACAATCAAGAAGCAAAACATGCCTCAGTACACTACATCACAACACATCACACTTAGACCATGGCTGCTGAAGCTTAGGGGTGTTGAGTTCATCCTTTTGGGTAACATGATACACATTTTAAGAATACAGGGTGACCCAAGTAAAAACTCTCCCATATTTCGAAGCTAAATGGGATACAATGGTTAACAATAATCAAATGATTACTTTCACACATTCAGTACAATAGTTTTAATTATTTTTATTTTCAAACATGAAATAATAATTTGATTATCTTTAACTGTATATGATACAATACAACACTGTATATGATACAATACAAAAACAACACAAGTTTTATTTAATTAACAACTGATCTCAGCGGCACTGGGCGAAAGCAAGATACACTCTGAACAGCCTGCCAAACCATTGCTCCGCCAACACACACAAACATTCACACTTACATTGCTAGGGGCAATTTGGAACAGCCATTTAGCCTATTGTGCATGTCTTTGGACTGTGGGAGGAAACCGGAGTACCCTGAGGAAACCCACACAGGCATGGGGAGAACACAGAAACGCTCAAGCCCAGGATTTGAACCCAGGACCTTCTTACTGTGTGGCGGATGTGTTAACCACTCCGCCACCGTGTCGCCCTGACATGATTGAAGTCAGGTATCATGTGTAGTGTATATTATCATGTATTGGAGTGACGCCCCCCAACCCCCCGCCTCTCTCTTTCTCTCTCTCTCTTTCTCTCTCTCTCTCTCTCTCTCG
>JAOUQZ010000028.1:6685611-6714497 GCA_028564935.1 Neosilurus hyrtlii
CTCTCTCTCTCTCTCTCTCTCTCTCTCTCTCTCTCTCTCTCTCTCTCTCTCTCTCTCTCTCTCTCTCTCTCTAGCCCCTTTCACAATTTTTCTTTGCAATATTAATTTAGCGGCGCTATGACAAAAGGGACATTCAGATATAAGGTTTTATTCAAATATAAACTAGGTATTGTATGTATACGTGGCAAAAAGGTCTGTAAGTCATTCCTGTGATACTTTGTTGACGTATGATTAAAGTATGTACATTACCTGTTGTAGTTACACACTGTTGTAAAAAAAAAAAAAAAAACACTTTTAAAAATCGTATGACACGAGGATATATAAAGAGGTCCTGTGAGTTTTGCGTAAAACAAGCATGTAAATATATATTTCTGCGTGCTTGAGATGACTCAAAATGCTTATGAAATTCAAATGTTGAGCATCGCTTTACAGACCTAGGAAATGGACCCAACATACATTTCAAAACGTATTAACTCCATGACAAGGGTCTACGGCAGCATTTCTCCATCACCAAAGAGGTGAACTTCGTACAATTAACACAACTATCCTAGAAATTTTCCCAGTTTTTTTGTTGTGGACCTGTTATGCGACGTATGTGACAGGGGCTTCTCCATCTCTTTTGCTCTGTCTTTCTCTCTGACGCACATGAGATGTTTATATAATTCAAACCTGATCTAGGCTTTAAATCAGCAGCGCCGTATCAGAGACCATTGGGTTGATATTCCAATTTGAAACGTTTCTTTCCTTCACACACCCCTACTGATGCTGCCACTTTTCATTTAAAATGCAGTGTAAGAAATGAGGAACGGCACAGGAAGCCCAAGCTGTTTAATGAGCTGAATGAGCTGTTCCACCCAATATAATGATCAGACTTCAAACCTGCTAACCTTTAGATTACAAATGGAAATGCACACATTGAAAATCTTCTCAGGACACAATCCAGATACAAGGAACATGAAATGACCGGGTGTAAAAGTGGAAGATATGAAAAGATGTGAAAAGTCTGACAGAATGTTACATTTCCTTTCCAATTCTTTGTGCTCCATGTTTCTACAGAGTACACAGTACTTTGAGCTGAAAGAAACTGCCATTATATGTTATGTGAAGTTTATAGTCTATTAAAGAACATGTAGAAAACTCTACACATTAATGTTTATCTTTAAATCTTTTTAAAAATATTTTGTGTGTGTATGTATGTATGTATGTATGTATATATATATATATATATATATATATATATATATATGATATTTCTGAATACAGAACTGTTGTATCAGTATATCCTCCTGATGTTTAACTCACACAACACTCCCAAAAAGGCACTTGCTGAATTCCAGAATCCTCACAACTGCTTAGGATGTATAAGTAAAGCTGGGCGATATTAAAAATAGACATTAAAAAATGTAATATTTTCATTAGTGTCATTACAGCTGTACTTCTGATGTTTAACATAGGGCGTGTATAAAATTTCATATTTGTGTACTATACACTAGAATATGTAACAGGTATTCCTCAAAGGTGAACTGAATGTTGCGAATTCTCCCTAAGTCAGAATGTTGAGCGAGCTACTCAATTCAGTGATATTGACCAAGCCTGAGGCACATAACTGTTTTAGTATATACTACACAGGAACATCAAGATTTTTTTGAACACTGACAGAGGCAGGTGAGGTCCACACTCTTTGTGAGCACAGCATAAGCATGTTAGGTAAAGGCATGTTTTTAAACTCATTTAAAGTCTTAGTATATACGCCATGGAAACATGAAGAAATGCAAACTAAAACAAATATTTTTTTATATTTAACTTCTACATATTTTAATCATGACAGAGGCGGGTGAGTTGCACGTCCTCCACAAGCAGAGCACAAGTGCTGTCTAAACTCAATCACAGTTTTAGGATGTATACTTACACATAAGTAAGAGCTCTGAAATGGAATGTTTTTAAACGTGTTCAAAGTTTTACTATATACTACATGAGGGTGGAACTAATTTTTTGAAATTTTGAATTGTAAAGCAGGCACCCCCTAAAAAGGTTTCAAACGCTGAAAAATTAAGTACCTAAAAGAATTTTTCCAATCAAATAATATTTAAGGTGCCCTGTGAAGGCCTGGTGAGCTGTCCAGGGTGTACTCTGCCCTCGCCTAGAGTCGGCTGAGATGGGCACCAGCCTCCCTGCGACCCTAATTAGGATTAACGGTTCAGAAAATAAATGAATGAATAATGAATAATTAAGGTATGCTCAAAAGCTCTGACGTTTCTCTCCTATAAATGCCTGCAAACATGATAAGTTCCCAAACGACACATATTTCGGGCACTTCTATGCCATTGCCTCATTGGTAACAATGCAGCTGAATAATATTGTATTTCTGATCCTACAGAGGTAAATTACCATGAGATCTGTAATCTAAATATGTATGGGATTGTAAGGCGCGCTCAGCAGTGACAAAACACAAGTAGACTGTAGACTGAGTACTGTAGAGACGTGCAGAACACTTCCTGAAAGTAACTTAATTTTTCTTTATTAATCCGTAACATCATGGTAGTTAATGCTTAGATAATAACACTAATGCATAATTTCATCGGTGTTGAGTTTACCTTAAATATCATTAAAAATATATATTTTTTACTACAAGTGTTTACATTGACATTTACATTGAATTCTACCTATTTATTGGGCGCCGGTCAATTTTACTCAAACGTATTTTTTTTTTTTTTTACCACCAATAAGGATCACCCTAATACTACATGGAAACACAAGTGAACTAAAAAAATATTGTTATGGTTTAGTATCCCATCTTTTTTACCTGCTCCAATTGACCATGACAAACCATTTCTTTTCAAGCATTATACACTCAGGATAATGTCTATGATACCCATATAACAAACCAAGTATTAAAAAAACAGCTTTTCTTTAGCACAAGTGCAGAAGTAGAAACAAATAGCATGCTACAGCTAAATTTTTAAAATAAAGAGAGGCACTGATTGCACATTTGACTGCAGCAACCACTGTAGTGTTATAGGTGTCATTGTCATAATTCCCCTTATACTTGTTAACTAAAACAAATAGTTTTTTCTTACGCACCCCTTGATCTGCAATCTGTTTAATCAGGAGCTTAAAAAAGTCTTAATTAAAAAAGTCTTGATCTTTCATTTATAGAAAGCTGGTGCCTATTTCAGGCAATATTGGGCAAAGGCAGGGCACACCCTGAACAGCTCGATCTAAAAAAGCTGATCTTGCTAACTACAAGGTTCCATGTAAAACATGAAGCTGCTGTATGGTATAATTATTGTCATCTAATTTTCCTAAGAAAATATGTGAATGTTCTTGATATCACCCAGCTATACTTAGATGTTATACTAGGCCTGTGATTTTATATACTGTAGTTAAAAAGCATATGAGAATGTGGGTCACTTTAAGGAGAGAAGCAGCTGATATACAGTATGTTGTTAATAGCTTGAGAGCAAAGCTGCATCCTGGACCCTACTGTCTAAACCCCTTAGTGGCTTCCTCTTATCTTATAAGTCTTGCTGTAAGGATCAGGCTGGCTCGCTCTGTTGTTTACACACAGGATAAAAACAAAAAAACTTGAGCCTGTTTCCATCATGATTCTTATGAAGTGTTGTTCCACACTGCCCTAAGTGACATCATGGTGCTTGTGTATGTTTCGGCTGCCGCAGGTTGGATCACAGCTCAGTCCTGGATTTATTAGGGGTGCTTTTTTTTAATTGTGTGCAATTCCATTTACATTATAGAACAGTCAAGTAACAATAAATATCCTGAAGCCACATCGCTGCTATTATCCTCTCTTCTTGCTATTGGTCTATACTATACTCATATAGCATCCTATCTCCTGTAATTAGAGTATTTCAATATAGCTACACATTTAACAGCCGTGTTTAGGACTAGCGTGGTCCAACCGGACAGCTCCTTTTGTACAGTATTAAACCTGTATCTTCTAAACAACAATATCAATCATCAAGCTTGCCTGGTTCCCTGTAACAGTATAATACAGTATGATATCTAAAGAAATAATCACAAGATGATTGCTTTTAATGTGACTACATTGCTGTATGGATGTGAATTTTGACACAGTTCAAACCGTTAGATTGTCAGTTCAGCTGTTTGCAAAGGTCAACTCTTGCCAATGTGTTTTGCCTTTAGGAATTCTCTGGTTTCTGCCAGCCTTAGAGGAAAAAAGTGAGTACATGTGCGGGTCATCCGGATTCATGTGTAGGTTCTGCAAAGGATGTCGGAAAAAGCTTTGCTGTGAGAAACCTGACGGTGTTGAGCATTTTAAACCGCCTCAGCAACATTTACTACTCTTTAAATTAGGGATACTGCTTTTTACGAGAATGATTACATGTTTCTACAAGACTTGTCAATTCCGCTCACATTCTTAGTTCTGTTTATGGTGGTTGCTTTATGAACATTATAGCACTTAAACATCTTTTAACAGAGTGTGAGGGCAGTCAAGACGAACATACAGAGCAGTATCAGCGAGCATGATCAATAAAAATGACTACAAATTGCAATGAAGAGCACAGTGTGTCGGTGCTCAGTGCTCACAGAATTGAAGTGCTCTCACATGTGACAGCTCCTGTGCATGCTTGCTTCATTGCTCCTCTTTCGTAAATATCTTTGTTCTCTATATTAAACATACAGTATGTATTCACCAGAGGATGATATTTTATATGGTTAGGAACACAAGCACTGTATCAGAGTGATATCAGTATCCGTGACGACGCATCCCGACTTTAAATAGGAGAGTGTGTGTAGAGATTGAGATAGAGATGAAACTGTGGTGCTGGATGAAAAAGTTCAAGCCAAGCCGTGAGCCAGGTGTCAGAAACGAAGTGCGCCAGACTGGCTTTGTGAAAAATTATAAGATAATTTGTCGTTTGTTTTGAGTCATAGCTGTGATGGTAGTGCCTTTATTTAAAAAAAAGGCAGAACAGAACTTGTGATACGAGTTCTTCAATGCATTGAACCAACAAACCGGCCTCTGTGTCCCTCTGAGGATGCACAGTGTTAGGGGGGGTCTGTTTTTTGTTGCTGTGCTGGAGAGCAGACGTGTGTCTCTGCTTTCAGGAATGTAGTGTTTAGGGACACACTGGAGCCTGACTGTGCCTTGGTGAAGTGTGTGTGTATGGGTATGTGTGCGTGTGTATGGGTGGATGCGTGTGGACATATAGAGAAAGCAAAAGGAATGTATCTGTTGTCAGTTTATCTGAGTTTGCCGTTTTTTTTGTACCAATTAAGCAATGTGGCTGTCGGAGCCCTTTTCACCTTTCTTTCATTTTCTAGTGGTTTTCTAGTGACGTGTTTTACTAAGAGCTGTCTTTTTTCCTTCCTGACTGTATTTTGTAATTGAGTTTCATTCAACTGCAGTACTGTAGAACTTTAGTCCTTGTTGGGTTTTTCAATCTGGTTTCCAAAACATAGACAGTTCAGTTGGATTGTTATGTCTACATTTTGGGAACCCATGAGCCTTTTATTCCTATACAATGCTACAACAGTGAGATCATTCATTGTAGTCAGAAACACAAGCCTTACAGATAAAGGTACAGCCATGCATGTATTATATTGTGCTACAATAAAGACAATGCCATTTGGTGGACATTGCCAAATGACAGCCAAATAAATTCCAAAGACTAATTTGTGGATCCCAAGAAGTCAATACATTTCTTTTAAGAACTTTTTAGAAAGCACTTATTTGGGATAAAGTGTCTGCATTGATGTCCTGGAAGGTTAATAATATTAAACAGTTAATGCGTAAGTTAACTAAACAATGTATTGCTGAAAATTTTCCTGTATTTTGACCCCCAAGTGCTAACATTGCATGCAAACTGTAAGCTCAGTGTTCTGTAATGAATTATGTCACTGCTCTTGTTAATCAACGACCATGTTAACCTCAGAAACTCAAAGACTGTCGCACTGGATTTTTACACTTTTTAAACCTATACTCTGTATTTTTAATACTGCATGTGCATGCTTAAAAAAAGAGAGAAGAAGATGGAAGTACGATCTGAATTTATAAATGTGTATACCGTGTTTTGTCTCTAAAAACCAGAGGGCAGGCAGGCTGCAATGCATTATGGGGTAATTGAAAGAAATCATAGGTCCTTAAACAATTTTCGAATGTTCAGTGTAGTTTTCTTGTGGCTTTTGAGGTCATGGTTGTTATATAGTCACATCTAAGTGCAGACTGGGCTTTTGGACTCTTGTAGCAATGTGGAAAGTGGGTACGCAGGCTTTAGGGAGGGTTGGGATTGGCCGAAATACCACATACTTCATGTGCCACATTCTCCATGTCTGGGAAGAAAGCCAGAATTCCCTGGGATGTTTTTTACGCCTGCTCTAAATTTAGCAGGCGACACAAATTGAAGGATTTTATTGCACATGGAGGCAGAGGGGAATGTGGCAATAAACAAATAGTGTGGCTGCCAGGAAAGGCTGCAGATGCCCATGATAAAAGATGTGAGGGAAGAGAAAGTACATCAGTGCTCCTCACTCCTACAGATCAAACACAAGCCCATCCCGTCCACTTTAATGGCACCTGCCTGCTCTTGCTCAGTAGCCAGTCCAAAGTGTCCTCTATTTTTATTCTGTTCTTGCTGTCTCTTTTTGATAAAATTATATAATAAATGGACTGGAGAGGTTCATATGAAGCGCACACAGGGGTATACTGAGTATACATCAAACGCAGATGAATGAAGGATGGTTTATTATTACTACATGCCAGCTAGAGTTGTTGCAATAGAATTTTTAAGCCATAGAAGATGGACAAAGTTACAAAGTAAATACCGACTTCCCATCAATCTGTGAATCAAGGACTGAATCTCATCTCACAGATAGCATACATAATCAGATTTTTTTTTCAGTCGGACAAATTTATTAGTGAGGCACACAATTTATTTTCTATGGTATCACTGGACACCAAATGTGGGGACCATAAAATTTCTTTCAGCCTACAATGAAAACTGTTGATTCTCCAACACTGTCAACTCGATGCAGTCTGTCAGGTGTTAGGAAATAACAATAAGTTTAAATTTACAGTTACTAATCAGACCCTTCGTAAAAACAAAATCTCAATTCATGCTTTATTGCAAGTGCAGACCAAGCTCCAAACCCTGAACCGATTCATTCCATGAACTATTTATTCATTCATTCATTTTCTGAGCCGCTTAATCCGAATTATGGTCGCAGGGAGGCCGGCGCCCACCTCAACCAACTCTGGGTACACCCTGAACAGCTCGCCAGACCATTGCAGGGCCAACACTCACACAACCATTCACACATACATTCACACCAAGGGGAAATTTGGAACCGTCACTGTGCATGTTTTTGGACTGTGGGATGAAAGTTGAGTACCCGGAGAAAACCCACACAAGCACGGGGAGAACATGCAAACTTCACACAGAAAGGCCTGAGTCCGAATCAAACCCAGGCCTTCTTGCTGTGAGGCGGGTGTGATAACCACTCCGCCACCGTGGCGCCTCCGTGAAATATTACAATGTTAATTCATCTTTCACAGTTAAATAGTCAAAATGGCTTAAGCATCTCCCAAGTGGTTAACAGAGCATGGGTTTCCTGCTGCTGAAAGAGAGTAGAGGAAGAGACGGACTTCTCATTTCTCTCACATGCACATTTTAATTAATGGTTTTTATTTTTTTACTTTTTTATTTTTTACCAGTTGTTTATTACCATTATCTCAACACCATTCTTTTTTCTTTTATTAGTTTTTATCATCATCATCCAAAGTTTTTTTTTTATGGAGCAGCATACTGTATATTTTTATCATTTGCTAAAAATTCAAAAGAAAAATGCTATTGTGAAGCCTCGTCTCTCCTCTCAGCTTGATTTCTCGGAGCTGTTTTAGAGAATTGATAGATCCTTGGCAGGCTTTGATTGATTTCATTTCCATGTTATGGGCTAAACTGTGTAGGATCAGCAGGGGTCCTCATCTGTAAAATAAATTCCCATAAATCCCCCACAGAGTTATTTTTATAAATTGATTTTTCTGGATGTTCATTAGAGCCAAAGAGTATTTTATTCCTGAATTTTCCCAAAGTTAACAATATTTATGGGCTGACTTGTTTTTGCCTTATTGTGGTTTGGATCAAACCATTTTCATTTTAATGACTAGTTCAATAACTGTGAGAAATAAATAACAGATAAAATATAATAACATTCATAATAGAGTCATAGACCTCTTGGTCTCCTGAGTGTCTCCAGGACCCAGCATAGGGGGTTAGCTTTTGGAGGCACCCTCTAATTCCCATTACTCATGAATACATGTTTTGGCAAAATCTGACAATTACGCTAAGCTTAAAGCTTATAACCTTTTTATGCTCCATCGCTGGACAAAGTTAACCACGGGAGCATCTTATCAACCTTCAGAGACACAGAAGAAAACCGTTTAAAGCTGCACATTAGTCCACTGTGTTAAATGCATTTCAAATATGTAACTCGAGCTGGCTATTCTGAAAGCTTTCGGACCATGATGAACCCTGTGCTGTCTGGCATGTGAAAGCCTTTGCTTTATTATTCTCTGAGTTCTGAAATAACAATGTCAGTTTTCTATTTAAATACAGCCTGTAAGTGAGAGCAGCTTGGGAAATCTTAATTCTCTTGAGATCAGTGCTCTGCCTTCCTCTATTAACTCTTTATATACATACACTTATACATCGTGTCATATTCCTTACAGGTCGACACACACACACGTTGCCAGAATCCCTGAGGAATCCTATACAAAACCTGTCTCATTTCCTTCAGTGTGATTTCCTCTCAACTCCACGGTCTCTTTGCTTTCATAATGAGCAGACACAGCTACTAAAGTTTCATGTTTGTTCTTAATTAATGACGATAATTGCTACTAAAAGTCAACAGCGACAGACGTTTCTGTCAACCAAAATGTATTGCTGTGTTATTTATCTCACGCCAGACGAATTACGTAACTTTTCCCCTTCTATCCTATACAATTATGCAATGTTTTCAACGCACACAGCCGCATGGCTACACCTAAACCTATAATACTTATTACATTCATGCTGTTATGCAACTCGTACCACAGAGGCACAGGGGATTAAATGATGAAAGAGTTGACAGTGTCAGAGATGCTTATTTCGTGCTCTGGGATGATTACGGTTAACGCAATATCTTTTGCAAATGAAAGCTGTTCCTGTATGTGTACAATGTCTCAGTGTTTGTTGTGCTGCAGCGGTTCCCAAACTGTGCTGAGGATCCCTGGGCGTAACCAGGGCACAGACAAGACACAGGGCTATACACCACAAAGAGAAATCGGGCTTGAAATGTTTTCAAAATAAAATTCAATCTATCCAACTATCCGGGCCTAAGACGAGTCTGAATTGACCTCTCGACTCAGTTCTCTTACGTCTTGTCATTTTTTTTGGCTCTTTAAAGGGGTCCTTGGTGATAAATGTTTGGGAAGCGCTGTCTTATTGCACCTTTTTTCCCTCTTCTTGTTCTCTTACAAGAGGACACTTATAGACTGTTATCTTCTCACTCACGGGCTGTGCTGATTTTTTTTTTTATTCAAAGCCGTGTGTATATAGACTGCCATTGTAAATTGTGCTACAGTGACAATGTCCTGGTGCTCGTCAGTGCCGCTGTTGTTTCCTTTGGTGTAAGTATGACGTTTCAAAGACACTCTGATTTACTGCTCACAAAAAAATAATAATAATAATAAAGAAAAAGACTTTTTTGGCAGCTGTTTACAACACTGTGTGTTCCTGTGTGTTTATTCATCTAGAAAATCAAGCAAAATATTATGTGTGGATTTAATTAATAGACTTTGATATGAATACCTCGACCATAGGGAGGAATTTTTCATGGTTCATTTGATGCGGTGGACCATGGTTTGTTTGCTGAATACAAAATACTAGACTGCCACAAAATATTAGTTTTTATAATTGACTGGCAATATTAATAATATTAATCCGTCTGTGTTTTGTAAGGTAATAAATCAAACTAGAACTGTGAGTAAACTCACTACAGAATACCCCACCCCCCACCTACAACATGATTGAACTACCCTGGATGACTGCCTTGGAGTTTCCTCAAAATCATCCAACAGTTTAGAAGGAGGAGTAGAACGGTGGTAAGCATGTCCACCTCACAGCAAGAATGTTCAGGTGTTTCTGTGTGCAGTTTTCACATTCTACCCATACTTCCATGGGTTTCCTCTGGGTGCTCCGGGTCCCTCCGACAGTCCAAAGACATGCATATCAGGCTGTTCCAATTTGCCCCTCAGTGTGAGTGTGAATGGTTGTGTGTGATGCCTTGCAGTGGTCTGGTGAGCTGTTCAGGGTGTACCCCGCCTTCACCCAGTGTCTGCCGAGGCCAGCCTCCCCGCAACCCTATTAAGCGGTTCAGCAAATGAGTGAATGAGAGAGTTTAGGAGGAGTTGGGCTTATGTGTGATCAACATATTCTAAAATATAGAATTGAATATGTTGAATTATCTCCCCTTAAAAACATCAGACCCGGATTATTTTACTTCATGCAAATCCTCAGGTGGTACACTATATCTGTATAAAGTTTTATCAAAATCTATCAAGCAGTTTAAAAGGACCTGTGAGAAGGAGCTGTGCTCACAATCCTCCAAGGACAGACGGACAGAGAGAGAGGTGTTTGCTGGGTTGGGTAAAGGTAGAGAAACCTAACATTTATGTTAGAGTATGGCATTTATCAGGGTTTTATGGCGAAGGCTGCTATGGTAGATCATATTATTGTAGAGTAAATTACCGTCAGCGTGTTTCTGCCCTGCAATGGCCTGGTGAGCTGTCCAGGGTATCGGTGGCCTAGATGGGCACCAGCTTCCCCGCGCCCCCTAATTAGGATTAAGGAGTTCAGAAAATGAATGCACTTATTTGCAGGTTATTTAGCTTTTAGTGATCCATCAGTGTTACAGCTGATCATTTTTCTCTTATTAATAACTATTATTACTTTCATTTATCATTGGTACTATGAATTCCACTATTATTACTACACATACCATAATGATGCAGATCTTTTAGTTTACAGTTTATATGATGAAATAAAACAGGCTTTTGTTCTGTACCTGCTGTTGGACCCTATTTCGTTAATTCTCCCTCTTGTATTAATTTGTTTCCATTCTCTGACTGGTCAGAAGACACCCTCTCCCCCTCCCTTTCCTTTAAACATTGCACAGGCTGGGTGCAATCATGGCCACCAGAGCTGTGAATGAGGCTCCTCCTAAAGGTTAATTATATGCTTTTTTTTTTTTTTTTTTTTGGTCCTTCTCCAGCAGTGATGCAACAATAAGGATGTCGACTCCCATAAAATGTCAAAGAAGAAGAAAAAAAAAAAGATGATTGTCCTTCTGTCTTTCAGACTGTGAAGAATCCTACAGGGCTAGACTAAGCACAGAGAGAAGCCCATGATGATGAGCCCTATTTTAAAGATGTATTGACTTCACAGTGATCTCGGCTGTTGAACAGGTAGTGCTTTTATATGCAGTTTTTGGCTGAACAGGTTGATGTTTAGGATTTGAGGGACACATTTAGGAAAGCTATCCTGACATAACAGTACTGTAGAAGCAGGTAGAAGGGCTAAATGTAGTTATTGGTGTTTTACACTGCCATCTAGTGTTTATTAGAAGTAGCACAGCATAACATTGGCTATTATATAGCAGGAGTTATCCATGGCGTTGGAATTGGGGCCAAATTGTCTTTAATTATGGAGTAAGACTAAATATGTCATCTTTATTAAACTATTAATATAAATCTATTCTGGTAAGTTCATTTCATTTCATTTCACAACTTGACATGTCTCACAAAAGGCTGAACAGAGATGATACTCATTTGAAGCTGAACTGATTCTGCTTTTCTTTTCAATTCATCCTTTCACGCACACACACACAGCTCCAGCTCTTTTCACTCACTCATCACTCATCTGCCAAAAATGCTTACGCCTACTAGTGTCACAGGGGGGCTGAAGCCTATCCAGTTGACTCTGGGCAAAGGCAGGGTGCACCCTGTACAGCTCACCAGACCATCACAGTACAACCCACATACAAACATTCACACTCAGTCACACCTAGAGGCAATTTGGGACAGCAAGTTAGCCTAACATGCATGTCTTTGAACTGTAGGAAGTAACCGGAGCACCCTGAGGAAACACACAAGCACAGGGAGAACATGCAAACTCTACACAGAAACACCTGAGCCTGGGACTTGAACCCAGGAGCTTCTTCCTATAAGACAGACGTGCGTCCTGCTTTTCCGTGAGTCGGTAAATCATCTCAGTTCATCATATTTATTTTGTCGTGTTATACACGATTGGTTCAATTGATCTAATTGGTTTGCTTCCTTGGCATAGTGGATATCCTGCAAATGCAGGAGAATACTGAAATAATAAATAAACCATAGAAATCTCATTTTAATTTGCTTTTCTTATGTTCCTGTGTAGTATATTCTAAAGCCATTACTCTCCTCAGGCTCATGGATGTCACCATGGGTATCACAACAATATCCACCTTGCCTTCTAAAAAAAATTATATATACACACATAGACTACATATATACAGTTCAATAATGTTGTGATGGAAGAATAGTGTTCAATACTTTACCGTTTTACAGATTCCTAATACTTCTGGTGTGGGAACATTTGAAAACTCACCATCCCAGTTAAACATCCATCCATCAAGTAAGACGCTAATCAGTCAGGGTTATATGGGTACATCGTGAACAAGCTGCCAGTCTACTGCAGGACTAACAGACACAAACCACCATTCATACTCACAGTCACACCTACACTCACAGGCATAGCATGGGGATTGTTCATGGGGGGAAAAAAAGCTGTGACTGTATATTCATAAAGAATGAATCAATATAACAAACACTGGCAATGTAATTGTGCTTTATTTTAAAGTAGAGTACAAAAAAAAGTTATTGCAGCATTTTCAAGCTTAAATCACCCACATGTTGCGATTTAGATTGCAAAGAGTGAAAACACTTGTTATGCGGTATACAGCGCAGCACTTTCAGTGAGAAAAGTTGAAATGGAAGACACCTGAGCTGTAACTATGTACAGGACTTGTTAGGAGTGTGACTTAATAATCTGTTAAACCAAGCCATTGATCCGTCAGTCAAAGTCATTGATAATTCATATCCAGCATAAAATTTATGAGACGTGCTAACACAAATTTAATCCAGTTGGTCAAATATTAATTGTTTTGTAAAAAGTTTTTTATTAGATATTCTAAATGTACATATTATCTTTACATTTAGTATTGATTCGTTAAAGGTGGTGAGCCAAACTCTAGAAATTCACAAAAATGTTTAGGGTCTCATTTTAACAGCAATTTACTATTTCAAATTGCAATCTCTCAGAAAGGAAGTGTTGCTACACCGCACTCATTTTATAGTGACGTGCCACACATACTAAGAAAGTATTACTTTTTTCTTTTTTCTTTAATAAACAGGCCAGTGTCCTTCATAAAGAAATAAGCGCTATACAAACAAATAGTGCCTCATGGGTAGATTTTCTAACAGACACTTCTATAAGAGAAACTGAAAAAATAAGTCATGTCCATTCAGGCAAATAAATATTTGCACTCTTTACTTACAAATTCTTTATGAAGTTAAAACAGTTCAAGTGCAGTACAGCAGCTTCTGAGCAAGACCTGTTAGTGTTCCAGAAGGGGAAAAAAATGCCTGTCGCCCCCGAGCTTTAAGGTGCACTCACACGGTACCGATCATGATCCCAATTTGCACCCATCATATTCCGATGTTACACTGGAGGAAATAGGAAACATTGGTACACATCGGAGGACACTGTAGAATTTCAGGGAAAACTTTGTGGAACACTGAAATATTTTGGGAGAGTTGTATGTGTGTGTGTGTGTGTGTGTGTGTGTTCAGAGTATAACATTGATACATATCGGTAGGATTGATGTAACATTGATATGAAATTTGGAAAAATGGGAGCAACATTGGGAGACATTCCGGTCACATTTCCAGTAAATTCACACTTTTTTGGTACAATTTCAGAGACACATTGGGTGAACATCTCTAAAAATCAACCTGGCAACGGTATACATCGTAATAACACTGGATAAAACATTAGAATCATATCGGGTAATAATCGGAGTACATTGATACATACTGAGACATTAAGCTAACATCGGAATTATGCTCAGCTCAAACTGGAATAATGATCAGTTCAAATTGGGATTATGATCAGTATTATGTGAGCCTGCCTTTAAACAATTATATTAGCCTCTAGTTTATTATACACTTGATCGACATATGGTAATTAATTCATTAATTTCTACTTATTACCCAAAATATTCATTACATGAAATTCATTTTTGTTAATAAAATCTAACGTAATAATATTGTAAAACCTATGAAAATGACTCTAACCTGTCCACATGGTGCCATTACTTGCCTGTCCCTAGCTTGTCTTTGTTTTATTTACAGTCTTCGTGGTGATTCTGTGATGTAAGAATTTAGACATAAGAAGTCCACAATGATAGCAGTACAAAACACAAATGAGTCCTGATACCGAAAACCCATCGAAGCCACTTCATTCTCGTTTTGCACTGTTATCATTAGAACGTTTATAGACTGTGTTGACCTGCATGTGAAATTAGGACATGAAGAGGAATGAATCCTGAAGTAGATACGGAGCCTTATTTTCGGATTATAAACAACTGTGAATGGAACCTTTCTCCCATTTTTAAGAAAAGACAGAACCTGTGAGATTAAACTAAGAACTAGGTGTGTTTGTAAGGTTAGTGAACGTTATGCTCGGAATGAAAATGTCACAAGCTGTTCAAGTACACAAGCTTGTCAGAATGAAATAAAATGACTTGTACCACGGCACTTTTCCAATTCGTGACTCTGAGTGGACAAAATGTTGATTAACGTTCTGTTACATCAGCTCTGACCAAACAAATCATGCTGCTATGAATGCACTTGTTTAACGTCTTATCATCTCTAGAGTATTATTGTAGACAAGGAATTACACTTTATTTATATAACAGATGCTCCACATAAATGGAATAAAAGTGTGTGTGACTGTTAACACGATAAAGCTTTCTGTGACGGGACGTCTTTTTAGAATTTGTAGACGGAGTCTTTAGTATCAGCACTAACGCTCACTTACTCGCCAATATTCTTAAAAGCAAAGACCACAAAAAGTTATTTCTGTTCAAATCTCCAGATTAACATCTTTCTGTGTGCAGAACTTTAGACAGATAGCTTCTGTTTAAACGATTTAATGGACAGTTATTTGGAAACTGAGTCTCACAATGATGAGGTCACCAAGGGCCAAGTTAACATGTACATGTTAACAAGTAGAGGACTTGTTGGAGGAATTAAAAGGTTTAGATTAAAATCATTTCATGTGCAATTGGAAATTAGTAATATAATGAAGTCACACTCCTCCATGTTACCTTGGGCCTTGATGACATCATTCTACGACTCAGTTTTTAACATAATCACTCAAAAAATTGTTAAAATAGAAGCTATCGGTCTATGTTTTTGCACACAGACAGATTTTAATATTACGTTTAGATTGAGCTTACCTTTTAACTAGTGATGCCTTTGCCTTTAATCTTACTAGGGTCGCGGGGAGACTGGTGCCTATCTCGGCTGACACTGGGCGAAGGCTCTCTTATTAGGTTTAAGACAGAAAAAAAGGAAAGGCTGTTCAGGAAAACCATTTCTAGCTGCTGTATGGTGAGTGAAAACAGGAACTAAAGTAACGTGTAACAAACAGTGCAAAACATTATGAGTAACTTGAAATGAGTCAAAAGCATTTGTGGTTCTTTGATTAGGCAAAAACGAACAAACAAAACTGTTGGCAAATTACTGTAGTACAAGATGTATGAAACACTTCAGGACAAACTGTTGTCGGAAAACGAACTACACAATCAACACTGTGGATGTAACATGTAGCATCACACTGCTCTAGCTTTATTGTGCTATAACATTACACATCGCACTATGTGGCCACTCCAAACGCAGCTAGAGCGACATGTAGGAAGAAATCTGGGATATGATTTGTGTGTTGGTTCAATTTTGTGCACTGTAATAATTGTTCTAGCTTTTATAACACTAATGTAAATTATTCTCCATTGATATGAGAGACTCATATAACTTTCAAACTCACTTGCTATACAATCTAAACATAAACCATTCCTCAAATTTAAATATAAACATCTTAGACTTTTTTACCTTCTACTCTCCAGCACTATTCATCTAAATAACATACAAACTTTTCACGCTATACCTTTTTGGCATTCATATTCCCATAGAGAGAAGCGAAACCTAAAGGGAAAATCCACAACACACAAACAATTTTATGAGGAAAAACCACCTTATCCAGAAACGTTGTCACTTGTTATGAGGTACTAAACAGTACAAGATACCATTTAGAGCCTTTGCATCAGTGGTCCCCAACCCTGTTCCTGGAGATCTACCTTCCTGCAGGGTTTATCTTCAAACCAAAATGCAACACACCTTTTTTTAGTCAAATATGAACTTCTTAAGGCAGTGACTAGATGGTCAGGTGGGCATGATTACAGCTGGAGCTCAAGTTTTCAGGGAGGTAGCTCTCCAAGAACATATTTGGTGACTACTGCAGTATGTGTTATTTTATGGGAGGTTTTTTATTTCAGTAGAAATGTAATTAATGCAAAGGCATTACTTAGATGCAAAATCATAGCTGGCCTTGTAATAGCAGCTTCACTGGTTGGCCTTCACAGCAAAACTGCATATATAGGTCATCTGTGGGTGGGCTATCAGTGGAGACCACAACCCCTATTTCAGTTAAGCCATGAGGGGAACACTGGCCTTGTTTGCATGTGTGTACATGTTGGGGTTTCGAGGTTTTTGTGTGTGTGTTTTTTTTTTTAACTGGGTGGGTGGAAGTCTAAAATGATCTGCACCACAGCAGAGATGAGCTTCAGTGTTGGCCTACCATTCCCTCTGGACTCCAGACTCATGTGAACATTCAGAAGATGAAATGATGGTGATCAACGGAACTCGGAGAAAAAATTAACCCATGTAGTGTAAAAAACAAACAGACAAACAAACACAAAGTGTTTTTAGAAAACTGTGGCCTCATAAAGCTCATCCTTCAACTTTTCTTGTGTCCAACATGTGGAAGTGACATATATCCTATGAACACATTCTTTCTTGACTAATTTGAAAGAAAGAAAGCGAACACAGAGCATCTGTTTGGTTTTATAGCTAAATATGGTGTTAAGTGGGAAAAGCAGGAGGGAGAGAGGGAGGTTGGGGTGGAAGAAGGGAAGAATGGAGTGAGTTGTTGTGGCTGTTCCTCACTGTAGCTCTGGAGCCAGAACAGCTGTCCCATCTGGCTGCTTGACCACTGGCTCCACAGTCGGTGTCGAGTCAGACTCAGTGGCAAACTCATTGGATGATGCGGTGGGGCTCACCTTGGTCTGTGGTAACATATGCCGTTAGTATATAATTACTGACTGCAGCTTCACTGAAGTGCCATGTACATCATCTTACCTTTAAATTTTCCACTTTCTCCTCAAACGACTTGAAGGTCGGAGTGTTCCTGCAAGGCATCAGGTATAGCTGGTATTAAATACAGACCTTAAACAATGCAGAGCACACATTGCACCATGCCATTCAATAACCTGTGTTCTAGCTACAAGAGAGAGAGAGAGAGAGAGAGAGAGAGAGAGAGAGAGAGAGAGAGAGAGAGAGAGAGAGAGAGAGAGATGGAAAGATAGAGAGAAAGACAGAGAGAGACAGAGTGAGAGACAGAAAGAGAGAGAGAGAGAAAGAGAGAGAGAGACAGAAAGAGACAGAGAGAGAGAGAGAGACAGACTGAGAGACAGAGAGGGAGGGAGAGAGAGAGAGACCGAGAGAGAGACAGAGAGAGAGATGAATACAGGAGATTCTAACCAGCCACCTCTCTTGGAATAAAGTCACTCCAAACGCACTCCTCTGCAAGACTGAGAGCCTTACCTCATCACAGGCATGCTAGTGGAGTGTTGTATGGAGCGCATACTATCAGTCAGCAGTGAGGAAGAGGAGAGAGAGTGCGGTTAGGCAAGTCACACAGAAGTGATGATGTGACAGAGAAAGAAATCTCACAGGGCATGCACATACACTCCTTCACCCTCAGAATAAGGGGTGGGTGGGGGGGTGGGTGGAATATTTATAGAAAATTTGCGAAACAGTATTTATGCACCACACCTCACTGCTGAAATTATAGCATGTACTACTTGTTCTTAATCCCACATCCTGCACTATACATATTAAATGTTTACTAACTGGATTTATTTTCCTGTACAAAAAACATATGACCTTTAAAAAACCAAGTACATGCAGGTAGGAAAAACTGTCATACAACTCCCTTGATTCCTCCACACACTCACATCATGGTTAAATAATTTGTTTAAAAAATAATAATAATAAAAAATCAAATACATAAAATAAGTTGCTACCAAGAGGTGACTATCCTTAATGTGATATCAGCTGTAAAGGAAAACCTCACAGCCCCTAACCAAATGCTGCCTAATGACATACTGACTTTTTGCTGAGGGTGCAAACACATTAAGAAAATAGACCATAGGGGTCTAGATGTTCCCACTGACAGGACCCTTTGATAAGTCCAATACATAAAAAGTGATCGTGTGGCCTTGAAACAAGGTCAAGGTGACCCATGTAATTCCCACACCTTCCGTCCCTGAGGGGGAACCATACACCAAGTTTGGTGATCCAATATCATTTCCTTCCAATGTTATCGCATTAACAAATCGTATGGACGGGTGGACAAATTGACAGATCCCATTTCTATAGGTCCTTCTCTGCTCACCTTTGGTGACTGCGGGAGATAATCAGACTTGATATCAGAGTCACCCCTACACTGGAATTTATTCACTGATCTGTGTCTCTATTAATGCACCTCAATTAGTTATCATACCATTAGTTTATAATAATATACAGATTTAAGGACTGCCTAAAAGTTTTTGAGAATTTTTTGAGCAATGTTCCTTTTCCACTCATAAATAATTAATTACCCTGACAAGGTGTTAAAATTTAAGCTGTGATTGCAGGAAAAATCAGTGCAAGTACTGTCAAAAATACTCTATCTACTGGTTTTAATTTGTTGATTTCAATTCATTGTGGTACACAACAGCCAATCAGCACTGCGATATACAACAGCCAATCAGCATTTCAATACACAACAGCCAATTAGCATTATGATACACAACAGCCAATCAGAATTACAATACACAACAGCCTATCAGCATTGTGATACACAACAGCCAATCAGGTTTGTTATACATACAGACTTGAGACAAATGAACAGACAACCCATCCAAAATCAAGAGGATGGTTTCTTCACTATGGTGCTGTTTTTTGGCCCACATGTGAGCTTCGCCATCATGTTCCCTATCAGCTCTTTTTCAGAGCTTACGTTTCTGAGTGACCAAAACACAGGACTGAGCACAATCAAGGTTTTACATCTGACTTATGAATCTGCTTTAGAGATTTATCCACCCTTAAAAGTGCTGATTATGCTTTCGAAAATTTTCTTTATTTCGGATTCCAGTATTACTAAAATATCTTTGTTCTTGTTAGAGTACACAGACAGATGAAGGGAGGACACAGAAGGACTTGGATATGTTCATATTCGATGAAGATCGGTGAATGTGCAACATGGCCAGCTGGAGATAAGAGAGGAGGATCAAACCCGACTCCCAGGGTTTTTCACGAGACTCAGGAAGATGATACTGAGCTTATGTGTACTGAAACACACACACTGCATTGGGGGACAGATCCAGACAAGGGGGGGTTTGAATAGCAAATTTACTAAAACCATTAATGAGAGAGAATACGAGGAAGAAGGGAAACGTTCAAGAGATACAAAAATCTATTCTATTATCAGTTTGACACCTCTTTCAGGTACTGTTCCAAATCTACACGGTTCAAGAATATTAGAATCCATAACACAAATGATCAATCATTTCATTAACTTAGAAATCATGCTCTCAAGAATAGAAATAAACGTGCATTCATGTCAACATGCTACAAGCAATAAACTCAATTCCTGAAAGGAACCACATGCACAAACTAGAGCTACTGTAGAGTGTATCATAAATACAAATACTGATAAATGTTTTGTCTAAAATCGCACGTCGAAAAAATGTGGTTATCTTACCTAAAGGAACTGGGAAATGACTGTAATCTGTAAATTTTAGACTGTGTTAGCAAACAAACAGAAATGGAACGTCCATGCAAAGATTTTTTTATCTCACAACTAGCAAGACAAAAAGAATCAGGCAACCTTTTTCTATGTCAGTGTGCATCACAGACCT
Source organism: Neosilurus hyrtlii (assembly GCA_028564935.1). Lineage (NCBI taxonomy): Eukaryota > Metazoa > Chordata > Actinopteri > Siluriformes > Plotosidae > Neosilurus > Neosilurus hyrtlii. The sequence goes on from JAOUQZ010000028.1 coordinate 6,705,970, forward strand.
GCGAAAAACTTTATGCAACACAGTGACAAACAGGAAAGTGAAGAAAAAGAGAAAAAAAAAGAAAAAAAAAAAACACTGCTGACTTCATTAGATCAATAAGGATTGCACCATCTTCCAAAACTTTAACTATTATTCATATTCACACTGAAAAACTTTGATATATCGCTGCTGTGCTTTAATGGTGCTGTGTGGGAATAGGAGTAACACAGTAAAGTGGAAACCTTAATCCAGCCTCTGATCACCCAGTAACATTAACAGTAACATTTTTGTGTGGCTCCAGTAAGAACTGCAACTTATTACAGCAATTGCAAAAAGGTATTGTGAACATTTCTGGAGGTCACGTCAATGATGCTGCATTGATAATGCGATGGAAATATTGACTCCTACTCAATCATTCATTTGTCAAACCATTTAAACCTACTGTTAAGGTCACAGGTCACAGGATTATCACAACTGACCCTGAACAGCTCTCTAGACCATCATAGGGACAACACGCACACAGCCACTGACACTCACATTCACACCTAGGGGCAATTTGGCACAGCCAATTAGCCTAATGTGCATGACTTTGGACTGTAGGAGGAAACCAGAATACCTGGAGGAAACCCACAGATTTGCATGTTCATGGGGAGAACATGCAAACTCTGCTCAGAAGCGCCCAACCCCGGGACTTGAACCCAGGACCTTCTTTCTGTGTGTCAGATGTGCTACCCACTACCCCAACGTACCAGCCCTTTTACACAACCTGAATACCCTTAATGCCTCGCTGGAAAGAGACAAGTGTTCAAAACAACAATATGGACAGCATTAAATGCATATAGCATTAAGTTGTGTCCATACCGTTTATCCTATTTAGAGTTGCGTGGAGGCTGGATCCCAGCTCCCTCTGGGTGAAGGGGAAATACACCCGAAACATCTCGTCAGTCCATTACAGGGCTAACACTGACAAACAACTACTCACACTCACATCCAGGGTGGGAGGAGTGTGGGAGGAAACTGGTGTACCCAGACAAAACCAACACAAGCATGGAGAGAACATGCAAACTCCACACAGAAATGTCCTCACTGACCACAGAGCTCGAACCCAGGACGTTCTTGCTGTGAAACTGCTAACCACCACGCCACAAGTAAAACTACAGTCAGGCGAAAATACAAAACACCGTTATGGAACAGATTTATGAATTATGAATGAACTTAAAGCTGAGTTCCTGATAGATGTCTATTGATAAGTGTGCGAGGCTGAATTTGCTTTTCACACTTTTCCACTTTCATTCCTATCACCTGTCCTATTAGTTTGATTATCCATTTAATCCATTTAATGAGTTCATGCTGTTATGCTTCTGATTTCCGTGTTTACTCTATGAACATTTATTTACCTTCAAGTCTGTCTGTCCACCTGAGTTAGATTGTGTTTTTTATTCTGTGTGAGTCTTAGTTGTGGTCTATGCACCTCTATCTATCTATTTATTTATTTATTTATTTATTTATTTCCAGCGGTGGGGGTTCAGTTTTATTATTAATAAGACATCAGATATTTATTTATTTTTCTTGCTGACTGCCGTCATGCAAGTCAGCAATACACAATCTAATCTAATCAGCTTCAACGCAGCAATGCAGAAGCCTGATTGGTTTCCTGTGGTGGGCACGCCGGACACCAGACGGACACAGAAGAACCATCCAAGCCATATTGTATGACTATGCTCCACGCTCATCTATCCTGTTTTTTTTTACTTTAACACAAAACAGTTTTGAATGTCAAAGAGGCTTTTTATTATTTAAGCATTTAATCAATTACAAAGTCATTAACTTTCATCATTAACCAAAATTAACACTCAGTATGTAAATATGTCTATGTTTCAGTATCATTTCACACAGGACCTTTAAAATACCTATATTTAAGCTACTTGTGTTTGCTAGTGTAAACACAATGCTATTATGAAACACAACAGTGAACTTTGTTAGATAGTGAAATTGATCAGTTAGTAATTACATTTCAGCTATTTGTTACTAAAAAATTACACAGATGTCATCTAAAGATGGTGATGTGTCTGTTTATTCTGTTACCTGACATCCTCCAACTTTCTGCTGATGGCTGAACCCACATTGGAGAATGCTGCTGTGGCTTTCTGGCTGGCTTGACTCAGTGTTTCTGATGTCCTCTTATACCTACACGCACAATAAAAAAATATATATATATTCTGAAGAGATGCATAGCTGTTCTGAAATACTTTCCTTCTAATAAGAATAATGAAAACAATTAACAACTAATGAATTAAACATTAGGATATAACAATCTTTGTTCTTTTCAGATTGAGGACAGAAGGATAAAATATGGTACAGGATGCAGGGTGTATGATGCAGTGACAGATGGAGCTGTTCCTCTAAAGCAGCAGAAGCCCACAGGGCACAGGTGGCTGTGGGGCACATACGCTGTGGATGTAGTGACTTCCTGCCAGCTCCTGCTCAGGTTCTGCTTCAGCTCGTTGAGTGGAGTGATACCCAGCTTCCGCTTGATCTCTGCCAAATGTCTCTCCTTAGAAGCCAGCACTTGTGTAAGAGTCTGGATTTCCTCTTCAACCTGCACAATGCACCAATCAACAGCTTACCTACACATTTTGACTAGGGGGTGCAGGATTATAATCATTTAGCATCAAGTTTTCTGTGCTTCCCTACTCATCTGATATCAGTGAAGGGCAGGGATTTCTGCAGGCATGACTACATTAAAATAGCCGATGTGTAAACATGCTTCCTGTCAGTTATCAGTAGTCTTGTTCCATGCTGCGGAGTTGGTTAGATTTGTTACTTGATAATTCTAACAAGAAACAGGCCTTTATATAAAACGTGTCCTGAAATTCTTCATTTATTCATTAAACACGGTATGAAGGTTAAAGCCCATTGCTGGTGCTGGTAACACCACACCTGCTGCTGATTCGTGCTACCGTGTTGAAAAATGCTGTATCTGATAAATACTGTAGCACTCATCGGTAGCAGAGAATAAACCCGATCCTAGCCCTAAAGCTAACCTTATCTCTACAAATTAAAGTTTGATGTTAACCCTAAAATTAAAACAATAAATCGGTCTCACCCAACTGCTAAGTAACCTATGTTGACAGGTAGCACAAATAAGTTGGCACGGCAGCGTAGCGGTTAGCACGTCCACCTCACAGAAAGGAGGTCCTGGAATTGGGCGTTTCTGTGTGGAGTTTGCTTATTCCCCCCTGTGCTTGTGTGGGTTTTCTCCAGGTACTCTGGTTTCCTCCCACAGTCCAACAACCGGCATTTTACGCTAATCAGATATTCTTGATTGTCCCTGGGCTCAATGCCGCGTGGCACCTCTCAAGTTACACGATCTACAGGCTCTCTGGTGAAGAGATTATAGCTAGAACCACGGCTTAAAAATTGGGCACGAATAAACAACACTAGCAGTATGAAAACCTCTGTCTGGAATGAAAATAACACATTGTTTACATGTACCATCCTCAGCTACTATGTTGTAACACGTGGTGTAACTTTTCCTAGGTAAATATTTTAACCCTTACCTCTTGAATGGTAAATTCAAAACAGGCCAAATGAAAGGTAGGGCCAAAGAGATGGGACACAGCATTAGCATGGCTAATAAATGGGCAAAACCAAGTAAGTCCCAAAACGAGTCAAACTTCAAGCTGAATTAGACTTACAAGGTTTTTCAAGCACAAAACTGAACTTTATTGTAGGTGAGGTTTTGAGAGCAGCTTTTCTCAGCTTACACCTATTGCCAAACCTAAACTACTTGTCTAATTTAAGGATCTGGACTGAGTCAGTCATGCGTTGAGTTCCTCCCACCTGGACTACAGTAATTCCCTCTACAGACATTCCTCAATACTCCCAGTCGCGCCTCGAGCTTGGGTAAAATGCTGCTGCAAGAAAAACTTTTCACTCATACCACCCCTGCACTGGTCTCACTGCATTGGCTTCCTGTTACATTTAAGATATAATTTTTTAGGGCTTTATTATTTCTTTTTAAAGCCATACACACTTCTGCATTTTTCATAGATTTCCAAAACATACTAGCTAGCTACAGACTAGCATCATTTTTCTTTTTTTGCAAACATACATAACCAATACCGAAGCTGTGGATAAATCAAATAATAAAAATAGTTGTGGGACTGACCTGTGTACAAAGTACATTATTTGCCCTAAAATACCCATAATGCACTATTTTGTTTGCTTTTATTTAAACATATCTTCACTGAGGAAGATAGTGACATTTCCTCAGAAATCCTGCTCCCTATATCAGTAGCTTGGTTACAGTGACTCAGTTACTAACACTACATGTGTCTAAAATTTAACTCGGGTACAGACCTGCCATCAGGTTTTAAAATTACATTGTACACTCTCAATTACTTATAACTAGGTCAGCAAGAAAGACTGACAGTGAGCGAGGCTATCAGTGTGACCTTGAAAAAGGCAGATTGCACCCCGTAACGGCAATCATCAGGCAGTCGCCTCTTCTCAAACCCAGTGCTCCATCCCAAGCTCACAAAAAAACACAGTGAATACTAAGTAGCACAGAGGAGCATGTTCAAGACTGCTGACCTTCACCAGTTCATTACGTAGCTCCTCTTGTTCCTCCTCAGTAAGGGTTGTGCCAGAGGGGGGTTGCACCGTGCTTGCTGCATCTTCTCCCACTTCAGGGACAGTGTCTGGTCTTTCAGTAACTGCAGACACACATTATAATATATGTTAAATTTTAGTTAAAGAAAAAACTTTGCACTACTTTGTTTCATAGTAGCTCTGTTTTATCTATTTGCCATTCAGGTCTGCTCAGTATATCAAACATCAAAGGATTCCCATCTAAAAGATACACAAGAGTCAGGGTCAATTGACTCAAAACAGGTTAACAAGCAGCAGACAACAGCCATCCTTAACAACACAGATCCCTGCCCAAAGTTTATTTTAAGAGCAGCTCTGAAGGTGTCATTTTACACAGTTAAAATTAATTTGTGCAAAATCAACTGTTAATTTTTTTACTGACCCCACACCCCAAAAATAAATAATAATAATAATAATAAGGATCTATGAATACAGATCAAATGTCTTGAGTGCAAGGTGCCTCCATCAGGCACAAATGAATTATGACAAGTGAAATGTCCCCCCCTGGTGGGAATCTGAAAAACATTCATTTCCACATTATTTTCACATATTAACTTCACTGTTTTTTTTTTTAAAAACATGATACCATGCACTGATCACCTCCAAGATTTAAAGGTTTGCTACCTGTATCACATCCCAATCTAGAATTATTTTTAATCAAAATCTGTGCACGGCTTTCTCAGTTGTACTGTACACAAACAAACAAACAAACACACAGACCAACACAGGTGATAAAAACAAAAAACCTCCTGGCAGAGTTAATAAATTGGAGCTGGGCAATTCAACTCACCATCCTAGCTAGTTAAATGCTGATAAACAATCTCTTATTAGTCAGAGGTAGATACAAGTAGGATTTATGGTTACAGTAAATCAGGACAGGAGTCCTGATTGAGTCAACGCCATCTATACAAAAAACTACTTTAACACAAATGGAATTTGAAACTCGTGGAGTAGCACATTATTCAGCGATTGGCTCAGTGGTCTTTCGTTATTTAAAAAGAAACCGGATATATCAGATAAGCCTTTAATTCTACTGTTTAATGATTAATGCCTATGTATTTAAATACATAATGCCTATGTCTTGGGAAACAACTTTTTAACTAATCAAATAAGTCTTGTAACTTGTAATTAATTAAATAAATACATTTCAGGGTTTTTTTTTTTTTTTTTTTTTTTCCCCCATTTATAAAAAACTATTGTTTTTATAAAGCCATTGTCTTTCTACCGGTGGAGTCACTCACTTGCCAAACCACTCTTCGAAGGTGTGGTACACCCTGAACTGTTCACCAGACACATTGTAGGGCCAGCACTCGCAGAACCATTCACTCTCACATCTAGGGTCAATTTGGAATAGGCAGTTAGCCTAATGTGCATGCCTTTGGACAGTTAGAAGAAACCGGAGTACCCGGAGGACACTCACGCAAGCAGCGGGAGAACATGCCAACCCCACACAGAAACGGGTGAGGCCGGGAATCGAACCCAGGCCTTCTTGCTGTGAGGCTGTTGTGCTAACTACTATGCCACCGTGCCGCCCCAGTAGGTGGAGTGGACTCTGCATATCTAGCAGATAAAAAAAAAAAAGAGTTTTGAGCACAAAAATATTGAAAATAATAAAAGATTCCAGTCCTCCAGTTCCGACAGCTCTCTTCGATATACAGAACCAGACACAGACCGGTCGGCACAAGATTAAGTAGTTGGCCTTCATATGATTGACAGTTAGTCAAGTACAGACAAACAAGTTCAGTATTCTACTTGGACATATGGCATGTTTCCCACACATACGACCCCTATTGGACATGAAGCACATGTTTACTGCAACCTTGTTGTTTTAACCATCTTGTTTTTTTTGTTTTGTTTTTTTTAGCAATGTAGCTAAAAAAAAACAAATAAGCACTGTTACAGCCTGCTGTACATTAGCGATGATGCAGGAGTCCAAGTATCAAAGTAAAATGTTCTACTAATTGTATTGTTTTAAAATAAAAGCTGTTCCAAAGAAGCATCTATTCCATAGACTCTTTGTTTCAAAAGGTATCCAAATTAATATACTCGCATTGATTATGCATAGAAACATAACATTAATGTACATTAAAGGCTGTAACCTTTGACCCCCTTCGAGGATGACACCATAAGGCATGGTCATAGATCACTTCAGTGTGTCACCTTCAAGATGCCTTTCAGTGAACAGTGCTCCTGTTTGAGAGTGTGGTTAGATGTTAGCGCTGTGAGCTGATTACAGAAAGAAACAGACAGACAATCCAAGGTTCCCACCTTAACCTCCCACCACATTCCACTGATCCCACTTCATAAGTAAACTCTTCCTCCCATTCCTAAAGTGTGAGAAAAACAGGGAGGGGGGAGCGTGAAGTATAAACAGATATTACTGACACTGCACGTAGAGAATAAATCATCAAAGACCTTGGTAAAACCGGGGGTTTTACTTCTCTGTCCATTACTCCAACTGTCATTATCACAATTAGATGCCAGATCCAGTGATCCCGTACTCTGTCTAGGCACTCAGTCTTTAAACAGTTAAGGATTTACAGAGTCTTCAATATTATATATTTTTCAATTTGGTGATAAACCTTTCAAATTCTAATTTATATGTCATGTACAAAATCATACACAGTACAATATGTAGTGAAATGCTTGTTACGACTGTCCTAAAATTTGAAGACTAAAAACTCTCAATATCAAGAAGAAAAGAAAAATAACAATAACTATAACTGTTTGAAGGACTGTTTCCCCACACACATACACCATCCTGATTTACTTCTTTATTGCTTTTTTTCCCAGCCTGTTTTGAAAGAGCTCCAATGACATACTTTTTGCTCTCCACCCCATTACACAACACAAACCTGGGTTTTCATTCACTGATTTTTTTTCCCCCAAGTTTAGTTTTTATCACCTGGTATGGCCATTGCAGCTCCTCAGCCTCAAGGTTAAACATATTGTTTATTCTGAGATGATTTTTACCTCTACCAAGCAGGTCATGTTTTACCCACATCCAACCAGAGCTGGTGCTTTGGACTTTATTCAATTTTGGAGGGGAGCCATATCAAATTCTTGGTCAAGAAATTTTTCAAAGGATTCTTTAACATTGTAAGATAGATAGCTTTTTGACATTTTGGTTTACATAAGGGGCTTCTAGGCTTGGCTGAGGTTTGCACTCTTGAGGTGTTCACTTTTGTTGTTTCATGATGTTGGTGCCACTATAGCCTTCCTGTCAGCTCGAACCAGTCTGGTCATTCATCTCGGACCTCTTTAATGCATTTCCACATGCAAGTACTGCCAATCGCAACATGCAATTTCCTTTTGGTACCATTCTGTGTAAACTCTAGAGAATGTTGGGTGTGAAACTCTCAGACGATCAGCAGTTTTTGAAATACTCCCCATCCAGCCCAGCCTACACCAGCAACCATGCTGAGAGATCCCATTTTTCTGCATAACACCCATGGTTTGACATGGTCACTGATCCAGATATCAAAAAATATAGCCCAAAAAATAAGAAGAAAGTTATGCAGTATGGCCTACTTCTTATTTAAACAAACTTTTAAACCTTTTTGCCCCCTGATTTTCTCCCCTAATTTAGCTGAAGCCAACTGCCCCTCATCGTGTACTGCTCATAGGGCAGTGGTGGCTCAGTGGTTAAGGCTCTCGATTGGTGATCTGAAGGTCAGTGGTTCAAACCCCAGTACCACAAAGCTGCCATTGTACCTCAATTGCTCAGTTGTATATAGATAAATGTAAGTTGCTCTGGATAAGGAGGTCCGGCAAATGCCGTAAATGTAAATGTAGACTAGGGGTCACCAACACGGTCAACCCCAAGGACCACATAAGTCGCCCGCAGGCCTGTTCTAAAAATAGCACAACTCACTAGTGAGCTGCGTCTAAAATTA
>JAOUQZ010000028.1:6732374-6742606 GCA_028564935.1 Neosilurus hyrtlii
ATTTAAAAATATAGTATATTCACATTTGCATGTAAAAGTTAAATATGAAATATACAAATGAATATTTGTAACTATAGGTCCAGTGGTAGGGGAAATGTAGATCTTAAAACTTTAAGAATGTAGGTCACATAAATCAGTAAAAAATAAACGAATGCATCACTTATCATTGTTTTGCCATATTTCTGGGACATACAGTATTTGCAGATAAATGGTTTATGGTCTTGGTTTGCCGTGCTTTCCAGTTGATTATATTAGGGAGCAATAGGTGCCTTGATGGTATGAATTGAGAACAACATGGATTTTCTACAAAATAAATATTTTTTGTGTGATGAATGTAAAGTCTTGACATATAACTTGCATATAACATTTACAACATAAAGTTTATAATGATAAAAATGTTTGTAACCAGATAAAATTGTTGTTTTTTTATTCCTTACATCATTGCTTAAAATACTCTAAAGTGTGTAATGTACATTGCAATATATTGTATAATAACTAACTGGAGAAACCTCATGAAATTTAGCAGACGCCCTTATCTAGAGCGACTTACATTTTCACTCGAAATTACACAACTAGGCAGATGAGGGTTGGTCGCCTTACTCAAGGGCCCAACTGTGGCAGATTAGGGGGACTGGGGCTTGAAGACCTTTGGCTCAGTAATCCAGAGCCTTAACCACTGAGCCACAATTGCTCTTCACCAGATATCAATATTGCTTGTTAGGTGAAAAATAATCTGTATTGTTCAAGTCAGCAGAGACTTGGATGTATATTTTCATGCTTCTTAATTATTAAGATGAAATAAACCATGCACCTTTGCTTTAATCTTCTGAAGTTCCCCATTCTTTACAAAGCATTATATTGAAATAATTTTCAATTGTAAAGTTAGTTAAAATGGCAGGTCTTAAAATGCAACAGATATAAGAGTTTTTGGGTGCCACAACTTTAACTTTATAGCTAAGAACCATGTCTTGCACACACAGCAGTTTGCCATAACAAAACCAGTCATAAGAATCTGAACTTGACCTGAAAATGCCATGTGAACCAAAGGTTTAGTCAGAAATATGCTCCTAATCCTTTACATCGGACAAATGCAAATCTTTCAACAGCTTTAAATCTTTAACCTTTTGTCTGATCTGTGGTGAAACACAGGTGAGCTGAAGGGTGTGGCTCTGAAACAGCAAAACACATTACAGTAAAAACACTAGCCGATAGGTTAATAAAATAAGGTAAAAAGACAGACAGCATGCATCTTGATATTATGCAGTAGGATATGTCAGCAGAGGGCAAAATAGAGGTGATATTTCAGCAGAACTTAGAATGATATTCATTTTGTATAAATGCATCACATTTACAGCATTTGGCAGACGCTCTTATCCAGAGCAACCTACAATTATCATTTTTATACAACTGAGCAATTTAGAGTTAAGGGCCTTGCTCAAGGGCTCAACAGTGGTGATAGTGGGGTTTAACTACATGAATAAAAACGCTGACCTTCGGATCAGTAACCCATCGCCTTAACCACTAAGCCACAACTGCCCTTCACACGTGTGTCTCTGCTTCACAACATATTCATACACCTTTAACTATTTAAAAAAAGTGCCTTATCTCTCTGACACTCATTGTCTGAACCATTTAATCCTATTAGCTGGAGCCTATCTCAGCCGACACTGGGTGAAGGCGGGTACACCCTGATCAGCTTGCCTGACCCTCACAGGACCAACAAACCCAGCCATTCATACTCACACCTAGGGGCAATTTTGGAACAGCCAAGTAACCTGATGTGCATGTCTTTGGATTGTGGGAGGAAACCAGAGTACCTGGAAGAAACCCACACGGGGATAACATGCTAACTCCACACAGAACCACCCAAGTCCAGGACTCGAACCCAGGAACATCTTGCTGTGAGGTGGATGTGCTAACATCTACGCCACCCAAAAAGAACATGCTAAGACATAAAATCTTAAATAACTTCTTTGGTCATTTTTAATAAAGAGTTGATCAGATCAAAATCAGATTTTCCCTCAAATAAAGAATGTTTATGTGGGGTAAAATCTGACATCTGACATCTTTTATACATTGCTTTTGAACACTTCTCTGATGTTTATATATGGACCTTTTCCATTATAATTTTTCATGTAGTTAAATGAAAATATTAATTTTGTTTTCTGATACCAATACATATCATGAAACTTAGTATCAGCTCATATTATTATTTGATATTAATAAAAAAACACACACACACTTTTTAAAACAAAAAATACAGGGGGAAAAAAATCACTAAAACATGACACAAAAAATCTCAGGTTTGTTTATTGGTTCAGGTAAAAAATGCGCAAATGACATGGCATATATATCATAATATAAAATAACATATCATAATATAATATCATCATTCATTCATTTTCTAAGCCGCTTAATCCTAATAAGGGTCAGGTGGAGGCTGGTGCCCATCTCAGCCAACTCTGGGTGAAGGCGAGGTACACCCTGGACAGCTCGCCAGGCCATCGCAGGACCAACACTTACACAACCATTTACACTAACACCTAGGGATGATTTGTAACAGCCAATTAGCCTACTATGCATGTTTTTGGACGGTGAGAGGAAACCATAGTACCTGTAGGAAACCCACGCAAGGGGAAAACATACAAACTCCACACAGAAACACCCGAGCTGGGAATCGAACCCAGGCCTTCCTGCTGTGAGGCGAACGTGCTAACCACTACGCCACCATGTATTATGTGCCATTGCTTGTAAACAAAGAAATGTTACACAATCAGACTGCATTCAGAGTTTTTTCCACTTGAACCACTCTTTTATACTGGTATTGCCTGATCCTGATACCGGGCAGCAGATTGATCAGATCTGTCACTAGTTCATTTCCCACATAACTCCCCCCATATGATTCATTAATTTTCATAAACATTTTAAACATTTTTTTCCTCTTAGAGCAGAAGCATTAATTTCACTAGTTGTGGTAGCAGTAGTATTAATAGTAATAACGTTGTAATGACAACATAACATTGATCCAACACGCACAGAATAGTGCAGATCATAGACGAGTCTTTTGAAGGAAGCACAGCTGGGTAATTTCTCTTCTTCACACTGCCTAAATTCCCCAAACAGGCGACAGAAAAGCGGAAAATCCTCCAGAGACCACGGCCCTCATTAGTAACGTGACAGCGGGGCGGCACCGACCTGATGGTGTAGAGAAAAGGGAAAGAAAGAAAGGACGCCACCCACTGGGCCACCAGATCCTCCAGATACACATGCCAAATAAATGACACACCTGACATGTCATATAGGAGGGGAAATAACTCTAACTAATAAACACATTTATCTGATTTAAAGCTGTGTGTAAATGACGCTTCATCATTCAAACAAATTATAGATTTACATTTAAAAAAATTATTTGACTTCATAATTAATTAAATGAATCGATTAATTAATAAATATCAGAAACCATACTTTTATTTATATATTTATATGTATGTTTATTTATTATTATAGCCCATTTGTAAACACTTTCCTTCGAGCGCTATTTGCATCCAATTTTTTAATGATTATTTTTATTATTATGATTTTTATATATATAAAAATCTTAGATGTAGAAATTGCTCACATTAGTTTTAATTTCTCTAAATGAACTTGTAACACTGTGGGCTCCAGGCAGCTTCTATAAGCCACTGTGTCGTGATGTGTTTAGATGTTCGGCTCTTATATATTCAGTCGTGAAACAGAAGAAGCGCGTCTGCGTCCCTGTCGCACCTGGAAATGCGCACCTATATAAACACGTCACCGCTCCTCTTCTGTGTACCTGCGCTTTTGTGTTTCTGTCTAAAAACAAACACGGTGCGTCTGTTTTTAATGCCAGTCCCTCAAAAACTCCGCTTAACATGAGGAATGAAAGCCAGACAAGGACTTACAGGTTCAAGACAAGCAAATCCTGAGATGAAAAGCATGCGGAAAAAGGGTGCAGTCACCGACACAAAAGATCCCTTGCTGTTGGTTAGTCACCCCCCATCTTCCTTTAAAGCGAGCCCCCCCGACCCCCCTCACTCCAGCCGAGATGCATTGTGGGGAAAGTCGTTGCCATTCGACCTCTGCAGGGCCTGCGCGGACGCAGCCAGAACCCTGAAATTCATTATGCCTTTAAAACCCCTATTTATTTCCGCATAACCTACATACTCTCGCCAGGAGGCCAAAGCGAGAAAAACACGAGCGTTTCGATGCGGGGTATTTATTTCTAAACAACAACACAATTAATCGGGAACGGTTAGTACAGAGGATTGTTTAAGGAGAAGCAATAGATTGTAATTTATTGAGAAAAACATGTCTGGAGAGCGAAACCGCAGGTCGCTGGCTTTCCGAGGAGGTGGATTAGCCGCGACCGGCTCCAGTGGCGTCCGAGGCAGCAACGGCGACAGCTGCGAGGCCCAGGCCTGGACCGACAGACACTTGAACGGTAACAGGCCGGATCAGGACGACGACGGGGATCTGGGGGCAAAAACAGGACCATCGCCCGGGCAAGTGGAGGGCGGGGGATCCGTGAGCGACGGCACAGAACCGGAGGCTGAGGAGGGAGAGGACCCGGAAGGGAGCAAGCGGACGGCCGTGAGAGACGCTGTCAACTACCGCGGCTGGACCGCCGTGACGCCCGCAGAAAGGGCCGAGACCAGCTGGACCGCCGGGAACGGAATGAACGGGGACGACGGAGCGGTGGGATCCGAGGACGAGAGAGGCTCGGCGTCGCGCGTCGGAGACGCCAGGAAGCCCTGGGTCGAGATGAGACCTCAGACGCTGCTTCTGAAACACTCGCTTTTCCAAGCCTCCTGGCTACAGGAGTTCCCGTGGCTGAAATTCTGTCAAGAAACGGGGCTCATGTCTTGCTCGTGGTGTCACAACATCGCCACCAACAACAGCGACGAGCTGGTGAAAGGCAGCCGGAATTACAAGCGCGCCCTGCTGCTGAGACATCACCTGTCCTCGGAGCACGGCCGGAACGATCCGACCAAACAGGTAAGAGACACACACACAGACAGAGGGGTGTCAGAGCCCGACTCCGAGTTCACCTGACCGGCCACAAATACTACACAACACCGCTTTCTGCCCTGGTGACTTTTAAACGAGACTTTATTATTATTCCCTGTAAACCTTGTAATGTTTATTGTGTCTTTTCTCCCCCCGCGCGCGACATAATGATTGCGTTAGCAGGCTAGCAGGTTAGCTAGCGTAGCTTAGCCAGTAGATGCTAGCTATGTTGCTTAGGGGGGAAACTGGCTAATATGCCACTTAGCACGTAGGCTAACGAAGGTCCAGGCTGCTGGCTGAATGTGCTGCTTATCAGTGTTAAACAGTGACAGTCACTATTTCATTTTCGACACGTTCTTTCTGTATGTCCATTAAAAGATTCACGTTTCACTTACTTTTATTGTGGCTCCATATTTTTAAGAAATGTACCAACTGGCAGTGTAGGATGAACTCTGTGCCTGTGTGATTTTGCCTTGTGATGTTTTGACTAGTGTAAGACACTAGATAGTGCCTATCCAAGGGGAAAAGATTAAGGTCTTTCTCATAAATGGACATGAATCCCACGTGTAGATGATTCAAACCTGTCCTGGTCGTGATCATTTGGGCTGTTGTGGTCAGTACGTTGTCTCCATCTGACCAGTTTTGCTCCTCACAATGCACTTCACTGCACTGTAATTATCAGCCCTTGTTCCTTGGCACTTTAGTTGATTTCTAGAGGTCATAATGCGAAGAGCTTGACCCAGCAGGCTTTGGGGAGCCACAGCCCAACCCATTCCTTCCCAACCCCCTCCTCGGCTGGGAGAAATGACCTCTGGCACATCCCTGTCTTCCACTTTCGGGCTTCTAAATCAGCCTTTGTGCCGGATGAGTGATCCAGATATCTGCATTTCTTATATCCTGACTCGTATTCGACCAACCTAAATCAAAATCCCCGTGACACCGTCGGGTGCTTGATTCACACAATCCAACGAATGGGTCATGGCGAGATTGCATTTAAATAAATTTATCTTATGACCTTGTGACCTAGTGGGTCGTAACCCCCCCCCCCCCCAACTGTAAAGGGACTGGAGATCAATAAGCTCCCTGTGATCATCTTCAGAGCTCACGCGTGGACATGCTATAAGCCTTCATGCTTTGTGATGAATCTTTAATCCTTATCTCAATTAGGGCAGTGTTCAGAAGAACAATCTATAAATGCACATCATGTCTAATCGCATGACAGCGAGGACCTTTTGTGTTCATTTTGTTAATAAAATCCCGAATCATAGCGTTAGTAGTATGCGGTATGTTAATTAGCTAATAGTGTACAGGACGCACCAAATTTATATTCGTGTCCTGTTATTGAAGGCAGCAGTAGAAGGTCTTGCTGGTTGTTTTATTATGGGGGAAAAAAAAGACTTTTTGGATTTTCTTAGGTAACTGATGTGTGTATCAGAAAATTTAAGTAGTATTAATGATCGCATTCAGTCTATGAATGATGTGTTATAATACCAATTAAGGGCATAAATACAGGGTAAATTAACATAGACAGATGTTTTTCTGTTAAAATAAACCATAAGATAGGGATACAAGACCAAGTGACTTGCCAGAGACAATAGACTACATTTCTTTGCTTGTGCAGATGTGACTCTGTGAAGCAAGGGCCGTAACTCAGTTAACCAAATAGGGGGTATCTGGGTTGCTTCACTCTTGTGTCTGGACATTGTCCTCAAAGTTGCCATCCCTGGTTATACTGTCTACAGACAAGACAGTGGCTCCACCCTTCCCCTGTCTGCCCCATGTGAAATGCAGGCTTGTGTGTATTGGGGGAGAGAGAGAAAGAGAGAGAGAGGACTCTGTGGAATTCTCTATCGATGAGCTCTCCACATTGTTGGGAGGCCCAGAGCCTGGTGTTCTCCACCCACACCTTGGGTCAAGCACACTGCTACATTGTTCATGCATCTGCAAGAAGGGCTGGGTGAGGGGACCAAGCATTGGCCTCAGGGCTAGGCTGGCCTAGGGTGGGGTTTACACTAGGAAAAACAAAACGACTGTCCCTGTAATCTGGGGGACAGTGTTATTCCCCTGAGTTACCCCGTCTTTATGTGTGTATGCGATTGCTTTGCACACCTAGTGGTGAAGGATTACACTAAGGGGTTTCCAGGTTGGTTGAGCATGCTTGTTTAGAGTCAGAGCTGAATGAAGTGTCGGACAACATTATGAGAAATATGTATGCTAATTGAACAGCACGTCAGCAAAGGTGATATCAGTGGTGGTGGTTGCGATGTGTTCCGGTTCCACATCAAAACGAAAGTCTGAGGTGTGAAACCAGAACGTGAAAAACCACAGTGGGTTTCATGTCACTCTGTCAGAGCGTATTAGTTCAGGTTTACTTTAATACAATACTTTCAGTATTGTTTGATGACTCCTGACCAGTCTATTAAGACTGGGGTTTTTCCAGGCTTTCCCTTGTGTGGTCAGTATTTGTAAAATTATTGTACAAAGAAATTACAACCCCAAAAAAAACCCCACGCCATTTCAGAATCTGACTGCACCCACAGACTCATTTGAAAAATTAGTGTTGGGGCTCCTGTTCTCCAGGACAAGCATCTGTTCTCCAGCTCGGTGTTAACACGTGGCACATCTGGAGAAAGGATGAGCAGAGCTGAGTGAGAGAAATACAGAGAAGTGCATTTTGCGCCAATGTTTCTTTTCCTCTCAATGATGACGGACATTGTTTCTGTCTCTGGTGAGGCACGGTGTCAGAGCTTCTCCCTGAAACAAACAGATGCTTGAGAAAAAGGAGGAAATAATAAAGAACAATAGGATACTGCAAGCCGACAGTCATTCCAATGTATCTCCCCATGTCTTTCACACACCCCTCTTTTCAGCGAAACCGTTCCCATCTGGTTCCTTTGGGTTTTCCATTCTGATCTTGCATAAATGTACCAGCGTCTGCTGAAATGGTCACCTCACGATAAAATAATTCTGCACGTATTGTGTGCAGTCTTTCGCAGTCCTTGTGAACGTACGGAGCACAAAGCCACAGTGTACCACACTACATCACTGAACAATAAGCCTGGAGGAAAGGGCTGGCATTGTGTGGAGAAATGGGGTTGCCCTCTATCTCTCCTCTGCCTGTACGCTGGCCTGCCACTGGAGCTACCGTAATAACCCCATCCACCCGGACAAGGGCTGCAGTGTGGAGGAGGCTTGGATGGCCTCCGCCCCGAGAAATGGATTTAATCTAAATTACTTGTGCAGAAAACACAGCTGTGTGGTAGGAAGAGGGGGGAAATTCTGGGCCTAAGTGGTATAAATGACTCTTTGGATTAGGACATCTGCTTTGCAATCCAGAAATGGAGCACGCAAGTACTCCCTATAATAGGTACCAGTCAGTTCTACCTCTCTTTTTTTTCTACCCAAGAGGCAGAAGAGTTCTCAACCACTGCTGAGTACAGGTGTAGGGAAAGGGAGGAGGCCCAAAATGACTCTCTTGGCTTTGCCCAGTGAGTGAAATGGTTTGCTTAGGGTGTGTCTTGTGATACAGTTTCTGTTTGAGTGGGGGGTTTTCAGAGCGATATATACAGTTCCCTTAGAGCTGCAGTTTGAGAGCTGGTTGAACCAGTTCTATCTTTGTGGTGGTGTCACCATATCCCAACCTCGTCGAGTTTACACTGTACATTAACCCTGTTTGCCTTTTTTTCCTGTTGTTGTTGTTGTGCCTTCACTAGGAACCCGAGAGGCTCGAAGACACAGAGGGCACTGAGGTGGAGGACTACAGAAACAAACCTAATGAGAACTCTTACTGCTACCAGCTGCTCCAGGAGCTGGACAAGCAGCGCAAGAGTGGCATCCTGTGCGATGTGAACATTGTGGTTTGCGGTCAGGTCTTCCGTGCACACAAGAACATCTTGGTGGCAGGAAGCCGCTATTTCAAGACCCTCTACTGCTTGACCAACAGCGAGAACCTCGACCAGACCACAGTTACACACCTAGATGTCGCTGCCGTGCAGGGTTTCTCGGTCATCCTGGATTTCCTGTACTCGGGCAACTTACTGCTCACGAGCCAGAACGCCATTGAGGTGATGTCGGTGGCCAGCTACTTGCAGATGAGTGAGGTTGTGCAGTCGTGCCGTGCATTTATCAAAGATGCTCTGAACATCAGCATCAAGCAGGAAGCACCCGACTCAGTGCTAGTAGACTACAACAAACGGCGTGCTGTGCCCCAAGACGACAAGAAACCTGGCAATTTCTGGGCCACCAGCATCCTATCCAAGCTGTCGATTAAAGCCAGCGGGCAGGTTAAGGAGGAGCCGAGTGACCCGGCCGTGCCAGCGCTGGGTACCTCACCCTGGAGCGGAGAAAACTCTGTGGAGTCCAGGGAGACGCAGACACAAGGGTCAGCGCCTGTATTCGTATGGAACGAGATGCCCCCAGGTGCTGGGGCTGCCATGAAGAGCGAGGAGCGCCACGAGCCAGGCAGTGGCAGGCGGAAAAAACAGATCGCTAAACGCTTTGTCTACAACATCCCACCTGAGCCAGAGGAGGGCTTCGATGAGGGCATGTTCATTCAGCCATCAGCGTCCTACACCAGAGATGACTACTCTTATCTCTCAGAGAAAACAGGTAAAACCACTTTGGCTCCAACCTTTTATGTGTACTGAAAACTGCATTTATTCTTCACCCTATGTGGTGTGAATAAATGATGCCTATTGGCTTCTGCCCAACCGCATCAGAGTCCCAACATCCCTATCAAATTAAACTTGCTGAACGCTTTTTTTTTTGTACATGTCATTGTTAGGCATCAGCATACGTTGGTGCATGTTGCCGATCAATGTGCCATTCTCATTGAAATGAAAGGCAACAGGTGTGTTTTTAACGGGTATCCAAAAGTCCATGTGAGCACAGCCCGAGGCTCTGGTTTATTTGAATAATGTGGTAGCTTTCTTCTGAGTCGTGACTATGCTAAATAGTTGTTACTATTCAGAGACCAGACGATGTAAAGGGTGTGATGCTTTCTGTTGTCCTTGACTCTTCTCAATCACTAGCAGTCCGGTATCCCTTTTCAAGATGTTTTACTATTACTAATGACAACGGCTAGGAAAAGCAATGTGTGTGACCTTAGGCAAGAGGTCACACTGCATTTGGGAGCCAAATAGATTCCAGGTCAGAAATGGCCTTTGAAAAAACCCTGTCATTGAAAACCGTGATTTAAGTTCATA
>JAOUQZ010000028.1:6742706-6758321 GCA_028564935.1 Neosilurus hyrtlii
TGGACTATTTTCTTTAGCGATTGACAACTTTGTCATGTTGAATATCCTAGGTAACTTTGGAAGCTGTCCATGGGTCTTTTATTTCCAAAGTGTTTTTTAAAAACAGGTACTAACGGGCACTAAAGTCAGTTTAATGTTCGGCTTCCATTACTTTGTCTGATATCATATTCTTCCCTCTTGGTTTGTTTGGTGACAAGTAATTAAGCTGGAATTAATGTTTCATGCTGACCACTCTCATAAAAGTAAACTATTATAAAGGCAGGTGTGTAGGAGGTTCGGATACGGTATAAACGTTGTTTCTGGTATTAACTTAAATAGGAATTATGGGATATCGTCGTACAGAATAAAGTCAATGCCGCTACTTGATGCCAACCCCAGAACTGCATGATTTACACTTAAAGTGAATTACATCTTGGGTTTTAAATAACAAGAAAATAATTTAATGTATAAATGTGAAAATATTTTGTGATCAATTACTCATTAATTTGTCTGTATAAAGTGGGCTGGATCGACTATTATCCACTATTATTATACTATTGCTATTATCGTCTTATTAAAGAGTATTAGGGCATATCAGTGTCAACAACAGGTTCAGATAAGGGGTTTCGTTTGCTCTGTGACTAACACAGTAGCATCGCACAAACAAGCAGGTTTAGAATGGTACACCAAACAATTTATAGCTTTACTAGCAAACGCTAGCTGGATAAATCTAGCTCAAATAGGCTATGTCATTACCAAAAGAAGGAGTTTATTACCTGGAAGTGGACAGTTGACTTCACTTACTCTGTTGTCTAAGAAGGAAGAACTATTTTCTCCTGTGACTGATTAGTCTGTATGAAATTTAGCATGGAAAGAGCATTTCGGTCTTCAGGAATCCCACCTGATCCCATCTGCAGAGGTTGACTGTCAGATGATCCTAATGAAATAAAACTCTTGGCCAAAAAGAAATAACAAGAAATAAAACCAGCAGACTAAAAGTTAATGTTGTCTATCATCATATTTAGTTTTTAATATTTGTTAGTTTAATAAAATGTGTAATTAGTTTACACACTTTTTTTTAAGGATGGCTGTAATTCACTGACTACTGATGCAATTTTAGGTTAAGAAACCAACCAATGTTGTATCATACTTTAATTACTGGATTAAGTACCATTCCAAAAAAATCGATATATTCATAATTATTGTGTACTATATGGAAACAGTGTGTTTAATTAGTCTGCTATTTCCGAATAATAAAAACAAAATTATTCCAAGTGGATAATGAAAAGATTTTTCTTGAGCAGCTGGAGCAGGGTGGTGTTTTTATTTGAGTTTTTTGTGTGTGTTTATGTAGTATATGCTAAAGCACTGTTGTGGAGCATGGTTTACTTCTGTTTTCATGTACTATGTACTAAACTGATGCTCGAAGCCCAGAGCTCACCTGACCTGTCTCTGTAATAGTTAAAATATGTAAAAAGAAACGCAAAAAATTTAGTTTAGTTTGCTTTTCTTAATGTTTCTGTGTAGTATATACTAAAACTCTAAAAGAGAGTTAAAGGGACACTGTTACTCAGCTCTACGCCTGCTTGTGTATGCTCTGGGAGCTCCCCCACATCCATCATGGGTTAAAGAAATCATAGAAAACATAGAAATCGTGTTGAATCTCAGGCTTGGTGGATGATGAATTAAATAGTTCTAGTCCCAATTCTAGTTGAACTCCGAAGCATTCATGTCGTCTGCTGTGAATAATCGTGATTGTGTTTCACCTCATGTCTGGCTGGATGAGTTTTCTGTGCCTTTGATGTCCATGTCCTCAATGTCCTCATGTACTGAAACAAAAAAAGTGTGAGTCAGTGTAAACATACAGGTTGCATGCTGTAAGATCATGACAATATAGGTATCCATGAAGTCGAGTTAAAATACAGTCTGATGGCATGGACTAGCCGTCTACATTCATACAGACAAAGGACCAGTATGGCAGCTGAGGTCACACATGAGTTTACTTGTTAAATCATTTTGTTTTGTTCTCCAATTTAAAAGAAGTTATGTCAAAATTTCTGGACTGAATCTTGCTTGAATCTTGCTTGAAGTTACACATGTTTTCATTATCAGGTGGTTTGTACTTACAGTTTCATAGTTTCGATCAGCTAAAACCTGTTTGATTAGACAGTAATTATAAAGCTGATGTTTCACTGTATAAGGCAAGTTAATGGCAATAATAACAGTATACAGATATTAAGCTGCAAATCTGATATAAAATAGTGAACGTCTGAATTAAATAAAACGGGGCACAAATACGAATCGAATCATACACTCTTCTGTTCACACCCATCAAACAAGAGTCTGATCATACATCTGAAATAAAAGAATACCATGCCATGTATTAATATGCAGTTTTAGTTATGTATAACAGGACAACACAGGATTGTCATGTAACTTTTGACTACTTTTATAATTATAATGGTGTCATTATAATGTCATCATCTGTGTGTGGAGTTATTGAATAA
The DNA here is from genome assembly GCA_028564935.1 of Neosilurus hyrtlii. Lineage (NCBI taxonomy): Eukaryota > Metazoa > Chordata > Actinopteri > Siluriformes > Plotosidae > Neosilurus > Neosilurus hyrtlii. The sequence goes on from JAOUQZ010000028.1 coordinate 6,745,193, forward strand.
AATAATTTTTATTTTCTACACAAAAAAATGTTATTTTTAATAGAAACAGGCATAAACTATGCATGTATACATTAGGTTTGGGTTTCATTTGCTTTTAAAAAGCCAGTGAGAATGCAACCATCAAGATTCTGAAGCTGGTAGCCAGAAAACTGTGCGCTATAAATCTGATGCTTCAAAGGATGCAGATAGAGCATCCAAGTTTAGCACCTCTATGACACTCCATTTTCATTTGTGAGTTCTGCAAAATCTTCCACATTTCAGGGAAATGGCTGGTTTGACATTGGAACAGTTCCCTGTTACTCGCTCTATGGATTACTAATAACTGTCATGGTTGCCGGCATTTTCCTGTTAATGGGGGCATCTCCAATATTGCCCAAGCACATTCTTAGACACACCCTCATAGTTATGCCCTGACCTTTGACTATGGCATCATGCCACTCATGATCTTACATCAAGATTGCTTTTGTTTCTTGTCAGTGTAACTGGGTGTGTAGTATGCGCAGCCATGAACCATCTCTCCTTTTAATTAGAGGTCGAGTCGGTGAGTCTGTGTCCTTATTATGCTTGCTGCCTCTGCCTTTCTGATATCACACAAACCTGTGTAATCTTCAGCCAGAGGAGCCGTCAAGCCTTAGACTCTGTTCGGCACACTGAAGCGTGAAAGGATATTACATATTAAAGTGGTATGGTATGAAAGTAAAGCCGGGATGCTTAAATGCTCTTAAATGCATTTAGGTTGTATTGCTCTTAACGCTATAAAGGCAATCTGTTATCCATAACCTGAGCTGTGTGCACGTTTCGAAACTTCCTAGACTCAAAGCTTTTTCCTTTTTACAGTCAGTTACTTAAAGGAATTCTCCCGTGTTTTTCTTATCCTCATCTCTACCCGTTACATCTGCAGCTTATAAGCGATTACCACAGTCAATAACTCTGTCACCTTTTACTTTGAAAAGAATGGAACAGGCAGCCTCGCAAAAGCTCCTTTATAACGCTAACCTGAGGGCAAGTGGGTTTAAAATGCACAATGATATAATGTAAAGAAAGGTCTTTGAATGAGACGCATATGAAAGGAGGATGTACTGAAGCTGTTTGTCTTATTTTTGTGATGTATTTATTAGCACCTGGGTGGTAAGTTCATGCAAGACCATTGATTCTACTCTCAGTAAATGTGATCCACGTTCAAAGCATGTATTATTAAGATTTATATCACAGCAGCACTCGAGTGCTGAAATCTGGTCGTAATGGTTTTAATATATTTGTTATAATGTCAGTTAGTTTTTTCCTACAGTGAAATTATATCACAGGCTTATATTAATGCACTCATTTTAATATTGTTTCCATAGTAACAACTCATTCACTGGGGATGGAGTATAGTATGATGGATAAGCCACAGTAAAAGGTTTAAGAGGGTTTAAGGGTTTTTTTAGGCAGCACGGTGGCGTAGTGGTTAGCACGTTTGCCTCACAGCAAGAAGGCCTGGGTTCGATTCCCAGGCTCGGCTCAGGTGTTTTTGTGTGGAGTTTACATGTTCTCCCTGTGTTTCCTCTGGGTACTAGGGTTTCCTCCTACAGTCCAAAACCATGCACAATAAACTAATTGGCTGTTCCAGATTGCCCAGGGTGTACCCCGCCCTCGCTCAGAGTTGGCTGAGATGAGCACCAGCCTCCATGTGACCCCAATCAGGATTAAGCAGCTTAGATAATGAAAAATCTATTTTTTTGAACTGTTATTATTATTTAATGAATAAGATTTCTGAAAGGAGGTGTTTACTTAAAATTTACGGAGCGCGTTTGGGGGGGGGGGGGGGGGGGTCATTGATTTGTAAGAGCCGGTGTACCTGCATGGGAGAGTCTTCAGGGTAGAGGAGGTTGCGCTTTGTGGTTTCTCTGCCAGATGACGAGATGTTTTTTGTTTTTTTGTCCTATTAACATGGACGGAGAGATAAAGAAACGGAGCCCCAAGCAGTTACATGAATTAACTTGTCCTCCACACATTCCACAATGTTAACTGTAACTATAAATGATTAAACAATGATAAGCCTTTCTTTAACTAATAAATATACCCCATATACCTATAATCTATAACCTCATCACCTACAGCGAATTTATTTATTTATTTATTTTTACATAAGGTCTATGTCCAAATTTCTTTGATGGTAGTGTTCATATTTTGTACAGAAGTGCACCTGGATTTAGCCACCTGTTCTGAGTAATCATGGCGTAGTGGTTAGCATGTCCACCTCACAGGAAACAGGTCCTGGTTCCTGTATGGAGTTTGCATGCTTTCCCTGTGCTTGTGTAGGTTTCCTCCGGGTACTGGGGTTTCCTCCCACAGCCCAAAGACATGCACATTAGGCTAACTGGCTGTTCCAAATTGCCCCTTGGTGTGAGTGTGGGTGTGAATGGTTGTGTGTGTTGGCCCTGCGATGGTCTTGCAAGCTGGTCAGGGTGTACTCCTTCATGTCAGCTGAGATGGACTCCAGCCTCCCCATGACCATAGCAGGATTAAGCAGTTCAGCAAATGAGTGAGTGAGTGAATGGTAATTGCCCACACACTATTGATGTGGTAGAGATATGGTTAAAAAACGATATTAGTGTTTTTTTTATCATGAATGAGCTTGCAGTTCTGTTTTAGGAACTGGAAGGAGAAATGGTAGCTCTGCCTAGCTTTGAGGTTTTGCCTCCATAGTGGATAGGGTAGGATTCATTGTTGTAAATACTTGAATTCTGTTTAATAAGGGCTTCAGTTGAGTTGTTTGCAGCTGCTGGATGGCCACACACACACACACACACGCACACACAGACACACACTCCCCCTTAGTCCTCTGAGGTGCAAAGCTGCCAGGGGTCATCCCGCCCTAATCCTCCCTAATGCAGAGCGCCCGTTGCTGCCTTTGCAAATATTGACCAGGCAGCACAGGGCCTTATAGTGGGATCTAATGGCTTACCTACAAGTCCCCTAAATGCACCCTGAGAAGGCTGATCCACTGCCGGTGCTTCGGGCAATCATTTACACATTATACTCATACACTACCATGCCAAAGACACACAGTCTGGAAGTCATGCATGTTCTTTAAGAGTTAGCCAAGTATTCATGACACATAAGATGCATTGAATAATGAGTTCAGGCAGAAGCAGTACCGGTAAGTGCATTTGTCCTCAAGGGCTTTGGGGTAGTGTACAGATGGAGCAATTACTGGGTGGAGACCACTCTGTCTGTTCGAGCCCTCTCCCACCACAGAGCTGGCTCTCCAACATGACCAGCGAAGAGGGCTGAGGAGATGCATTACAGACTCGAATGCTCTTTGAGGGTTTTTTCCTTTCCACCAGAAGGAGCGTCGTATAATTTCAAAAGCTAGTTTGATGATTAACTATGTCAAGTCATGCCTTAATGGCAAAGTCTGATCCTAGGTGTGTAGCTGACTAACTTGGAATGGCAGGTTGAAGTTTAATTTTAACACTGGTTAACAGTAAGGGAAGATGGGAGCAGTGTTGTCGCCTTCAGCTCTTCTTTACTCCACCCACACGGTGGTGCTTGGGGTCCATTTAAAATTCCCAGGTGATCTGCCTTTCGTCAACCCCTTGGCAACCTGCTTGACGACTCTTGTGTTTGGGCCATTTTGGGTCAAACTAAGCTGGACTTTCCCTCAATTATCTGTGTAACTGCAAAGATACTTGTGCTGTGCTTAACCAGAGTTTAAGTCGAGCACCCCAATCCCAGTGGGGCGCAGGGGTGTACTATATTTTCTGTAAGTGAGCATCTAGTTTGATTCTCCTGGTTTGTAAATTGTGTTTGAAAGCCAGTTGAAAGACGTAGATGTATTTATTTGTTACTCAGTCATTGGGAAGAATTGCATTATATTAATACAGTTATAGCTTCTGGAATAAAATCACCATAGCAACTGACGGTACTTCACCAGGTTACCCAGCATCTCGGGAAGTAACACAGAAGAGTGCGTCTCTTCCCATCCTCCATAAGCATGATCTCTAGACATTATAAAATACCCCTGCCTCTCTCTAGCTGTCTCTTCATACAACACACAAAGAAACTGGAGCAAATGCAGATGTGGAGGAGAAAATCTTGGCTAGCTTCAGCCACTCCTTTCACCATTCAGCTGTTTGTGTATGCTGGAGGAACTGGTACAAAAACAAGCATCGCACTGATGATTTGTTTGTGTTTCTATCCTAGGTGAACCATCTGACAGCGCTCTGAATAAGCTCAAGTGTCCCCACTGTAACTACATAGCCAAGCATCGACGAACACTAAAACGACATCTGATCATCCACTCGGGCGTGCGCTCCTTCAGCTGCGACATCTGCGGCAAGCTCTTCACCCGCCGAGAGCACGTCAAGAGACATTCCCTGGTGAGACCAAAACGCCTTTTCACTTATGCTACGTGTCTGTCTGATATTCTTCCTATTCTGACCCACCCTTACACTCATATCCTCCACCACCACCAGCCTTTCACTTCATCCAAACTCCTTTATCGAATCCTCATCCATATTTAACTGCATGTGTTTGTGGATTTTGTTTCATTTCCGTTAGAATTAGTGTTTAAAAGAAATACAACAGTGGGAATATGATGATGATGATGATGATGATGATGATAAAGCAGGCTTATTCACTTTCAGAGATTTCTTCCTACTTGTTATTTTTAATTTAATATAATGAAATGCAACAACTGTTTTGTTTATGCAAGATTTGAAAAGTAATTATTTACTTTTTAGTAAATTGTGATTAAAATATAACATTATTTAAGCAAGGACTAAAGCAAAGAAAGGAAATCCTGTTATAGGAAATTAAATCAATGATGGGGTGGTGGGCGAGTTTTAGACCTTTACTACAACTATGTTATTTTTGGATGGGGGTGGGGAAGGGCTCAGGGGTTGGGGGCAGATTGGGGGCCATAAACTCCTGTAAAAAATGTGTCTCAATCAGCATCTATTTAAAAACGAGTGCAGTTTTAGAGACTTAGGGTGGGGGAGGTGAGTTGCTCACCTCTGGTTAGAAAACATTAACTTTTTTTTTTTAATACAAATGTATTGACGTAAAAAAGTATAGAATAGTCAACTCTACAAAGTTAGTATTTTCAACATTTATAAAAATGTACAATTTTTCCAAATACTGTAATAAGGGGGCGGCATGGTGGTGTCGTGTTTAGCACGTCTGAATCACAGTAAGAAGGTCCTGGGTTTGATTCCCAGGCTCAGGTGTTTTCTGTGTGGAGTCCCCATGTTTGCGTGTTTCCTCCGGGTACTCCGGTTTCCTCCCACAGTCCAAAGACATGCACATTAGGCTAATTGTCTGTTCCAAATTGGCCCTAGGTGTGAGTTTGAATGGTTGTGTATGTTGCACTGTAATGGTCTGGCGAGCTGTTCAGGGTTCGGTCTGGAGATGGGCGAGTGAATATTATAATCATTTTGTCAATATGAACAGCAGTGTTAATGTGTTTCCTGGCAGTGCATTCACATCATTTCAGTAACAGCCTGTGAACAGAACAGTTTAAATACTTAATACATGAAATACTTTTATATTAATAAATATTTTTATTTTATCAATTTATTTTTATAGAATTTTTGGAAACAAAGTGACGGATTTTATTTATTTATTTATTTATTTATTTTTTTTTTGCGGCATGTCTCGGCACAGCTAAGAAGAGACGCTGTGTACACTGAGAAATGCTTTTAAAATGTTTTTCATTGTTTGATGGGTATTATTACCATGGCCGGGTAAGATGTACCCACATTAGTGACTTTTGTCTTTCCAGCTCTTAATTCTTTTCTCACAATTAGTGTCTTTAGTAATCACATATATTTCAGTTGTTTGTCAGTCTTGTTTTGGCTGCAATGCTGTCGCCCACCCCCAACACACACACACACACACACACACACACACACACACACACACACACACACACACACACACACACACGCACTCGCACACATATGCACTTTCGCGCACACTCTCGCACGCTCGCGCATTCTCACACACTCTCGCGCATTCTCACACACTCTCGCGCATTCTCACACACTCTCGCGCATTCTCACACACTTTCGCGCACTCTCACACGCGCGCACACACACACTCACACACACCTTCATTTCCAACCTTTTACTCTCCATTAATCAAATCACATTCCTGCCCTGAAGGTCAGGAACGATACAGTTTCCGATTTCCACATCGGACTAACAAAATATTGCGGTTCCACGGTATCACCGGACGGTTTAAAGCGTGCACGGGCCAGTGGTGACGACTGATAGTTACCGTGTAATAAATAGTGTTCGTTTAGCCTCCGTGTCGTGCACATCCTTAAATACGTAACACGTTCCAAAACAGGCTCTGATCATTGTTTTTATTGTTGAGGCTTCAGTTTCACGGTGTACGAATGTTAAACAATGTTGCTGGAGGACTTGGAGTTCTTATCACCGATTCTCGACGGGACAGGATGAATCGGTCGTTTGCCGAACTGCTTAGTTCTACTGTTAGGATCACAGGGAGGTCAGTGCCCGTCTCAGCCGACACCGAGCGAGGGCGGATCACACCCTGGACAGCTCAGTCAGACTATCGCAGGGCGACACGCGCATACAGACAGGATGACCGAGATCTATTAAAATCAGCCGGAAGACATTTCAGCTCGTTGTGTCTTCTATATACGGTACGGTGCAGATGTCTTAAGCATCTTATTGTTATTTTTTTTTTTTTTTTTAGTATAAACTTTATTATACATTGGCTGCCATGATGTAGTGGCCAAATTTGATCAAATGCAGTTAATTTTTCAACATCATCTTCCCTGACGTCTGCGCACTTGTTCCATTGGTGTTGCAGAGCTTTGATCCCCTTGCTATAGAAGCTGTCATGTTTCATTTCTCCCCCTTTGTCAGCCTATGGACTTTTCAGCCCACACTTGTAGATGTTTATATCATGGCTTTGATGTTATTGTCTCTACAAAGGCATTTTAAATTTGCAATCAACAGCATTTTATGTGAGAGAAAAAAGCCCATAATGAAGGCTAATGTGTGTTGCATGCACAAATAAGAAGCAAAGATGTAAATGTGGGAACTTTTTTTCCCCAGGTATTAAGACTAGTGCAGCACGTCATGCAGTTGCACAAGGTGCATTTTGGTCATTAGTAGGTCACATGACCATAGCATGCATGTATGACATGTATTCCAGTGCAGAGGAAGCCGCAACTCCCGAAAGTGTCCCATCGGAGAGTTTTAAACTTCATCTTTTTTCTTCTCCTTTTTTTTTTTTTATAGCTGCATTATAAATTCAGTGCTTCCATTTTTTTTTTTTAGTACGAGATGATAGAAACAAGGAAGCAATTTCTGGACTGTCTTTATGCTGCAGAAAAAGAATGCAAAAAAACCCAAAAAAACTTTTTTACGGGATGGAACCCAATCATTTGAGAATGACATTTTCAAGAAAACCCCTTGTCAGTATCTATCACTTTGCTATTATAAGAGGGAGTAGAGCGTGGCTGTGAAGAAAGACGTGCTCTGATGCATGCACAAAGAAAGATAGCCGTTTTATTCTGTTTGTCCTTCTTTTCAAAAATCAGTGGAGATATAAAGTCCTGCATCACTAATTTTGACTCTGTATCAGTGTATCACGGTGTTGATTTCACCTCGTCTCGGTGAGGGACTCATTCAGCTTGGGGTACTTCATTGCAGTGGTTCTTTTTCTTTTTTTTTTTAAAGAAAGCTCCAATAGGATTAAAACTTGAACTTCAGGGTAGATTTGTGGTGTTTACTAGTAATTATACTGTAAGAGTGACATTGTGTAAACTGTATCCGAACGATACACATCCAGAAAAAAGGTGGGACCCTCTATTTGTCCCTGATTTCTTTACTGAGCATTTTATACCAGGGAAGCTTGATGTGCTGGTTGATGATGTATATTAATGTACTTTTAAAGCTATACCGTATTAATGTTTCCAAATGGAAATAAAAAAAAAGTACAGAACCTTTTGTTATTGCTATGGCACCAGATAAAGGACAAGTTGGTACCTTTTTAATTCTGAGAACGTATGCCGCGAGGATTTGTCCTGAATGATGGAATAGAGATCGATTTGGTTTACATCACACAAGCAGCAGATATAAAAATGCCTCGCCCTTGCTAGGGGAAGGAAAGAAAAGAAAAGCTGTTACCCAGAATGCCGGAGGCTAATCAGCAACAAAACTTGTCCTTTCTGCGCGCCGTCCTCTCTCCAGCTGTAATGTAACCTGCTCTGCATAGTGATCAGGCCATTTCACATGGAGTTTGGCACGTTGTCATGACTGTGAATGAATTATTGACATGCCCTTGCCTTCCAGATCTACTTTTAAAAATACTGATGCTTCATATTGGTTGATATTCAGTTTAAAGCAACTTAAAGACTGGATTTAGTTCCAGAATAATTATAATGTTTAATTAATGGTTATAGATTGTAAACACAGTCAGGTTCTCTTTGGTGGCAGGGAGATGAGCTGTAAACTAAAGATCCGGTAAGTCCCAGGGTGAAGGCATTATTATTATTATTTTTTTTTTACTAGAAGGGCACTCGAAGAGCACAAACCTCCACCAAGCCAAAAAAGTAGCAAAGTCTAGATCTGCTGTTATATTATACTTTATGTTCTATATCACAGTGTGAAAGAATCTTTCAAAAATTCCTGGATCTAGAATTTGATCTGCATCACCACCAAAATCTCAATCTTAACTTTTTATGTAAAGTTGCTAACAAGCAAATAAACAGCAGACAAACAAAAAACACTGACAAAAATATAATCTTGTATATTGTAACTGTAGAGAGCTTAAGTCCCGCCCCTCCACTTCTGCAGCGAGTGTTCCATTAGTGTTTTGCATTAGTAGTCACAGTTATAATTGACTGCGTTGATGATCATGTGTACTTCAGAGCACAATTCACACGGTATCAAAATATTTTGCATCTCGCTTTTAACTATCGTGCATTTCTTTTTCCTGAAATAAGGTCCCATGATGCTCCACTGGAAGTGAAGGGAGTTAGGCTGTCTGTAATTCATGGAGAGAAATTTCATGTAGTCCAGTGTTAATGAAAACTGTGAACTTTGAAGATGTGATGTTAGTAACCCAAATGTATATGGGTTACAGAGATTTCTGGGTGAGCAGGTGTTGATTGATTTTCTATAGCTGCAGTTCTGACTGTAGCTCCGGCTGTAAGGTTTATGATCTTTCGTGGAGTTGTTGTTGGAGTGAATTGTTTTGTGATGCGACCTTTATGTAAAGGATGAGTGCTTTGTAGCTGTCCGAGGTAAAACTGTACCGTTACGTTTTTCCACCATCCAGAGCTTGAGGTAACATGACAAGCTGCGTTATTAAGTTCAGAAAGAGGCGCGGGAAGGAACGCCTGCTTCTGGCGGCTGTGATGTCCGGAATAACAGGGACTCATCTCCAAAATTCTCCACAGCATAAAATATAACTATAAATAGATAAGAAGTATAATCCTTTAATTACTACTGATTGTGATTTGCCAAAGTGCTGATGTGATGGAAAAGGAAGAAAATATGTTGGGATATGGTGTTAGAGCAAAATAATCTGCTTCTGGCTTATTGTAACATTAGCTCTGCTTTGCGTCATGCTTTTCCACATTTCCTGAAATACCTGCGTACCATCTAAACACGTGCTCCATAATAATCAGAGAAATAAGAATATACTGAAATATAATAGTTTTTTTCATTTGACATTTACTTACACATTTGAAATTTCAAACAGATGAAAAGGTATTAAACTGGAATCAACTACCGAGTAGTTCTTTAATTAAAAAAATATAAAAAGTACATCACCAAGGAACATTGTATGATGGGATGGTATGTTAATTTTTATACTGTATTAAATAATGTCACAGGATGCTTCTGCCTGATTGCATTTTTCTTTTACATTTAAAAAAACAAAACAAAAATCATTACACTAATTATAAACCAACCTCGGAACAAGCGGAAGGGAATGAATGAATGAATGAATAAATGATTATAAACCAGTTTGAAATAACCAGTGTGATGTTCATATGTTGAACTTGTTGACAGCTTTTCTTTTTAAATATATTTTCCGCTTTTACTTTTCATGTCATTTTCATGTTGTTTATTTATTTGTGACCCATCAAAGCAAAGTCGGAAAGTCAGTGTTAAGTCGGAAATGATTTTCTCCAACGTTGCTGCTTAAAAGGTTGAAAATTCCTGGCAGGTTTTGCTTAGTTACTCCAAATCTGGCAACATACATCAGAACATTTGGTATCGTTTTAATGCTTCAGTGCTACACAATGGCATCGATAACTCAAAACGATTACTTTCCGACTTAATACCCACTTTGCTGTGTTGGGTCACGTTTATTAAGAGATATATGTACATATTAAAATACTGTATGGGCCGCAGGTGGCATAGTGGTTAGCACATAACAGCAAGAAGGTCCCGGGATTGAGTGTTGGGTTGGGGTGTTTCTGTGTGGAGTTTGCACGTTCTTCATGTGCTTGTGTGGGTTTCCTCCAGGAACTTCGGTTTCCTCCCACTGTCCAAAGACATGCACATTAGGATAATTGTTTGTTCCGATTTGCCTCTAGGTGTGAGTGTGGGTATGAATGGTTGTGTGTGTGTGTTGGCCATGACACAGTCTGGTGAGCTATACCTCACCATCACCAAGTGTCGGCTGAGATAGGCGCCAGCTTTTCGTAAATGTTACATTGGAACACAAGAAAAGTGAAATAAAATGAGATTTGACTGGTTTATAGTGTATTACTGTTCTTTTCTACCTTAAAGGACGTGTAGGGCAGAGTCAAGGATTTCCGAATCAGTGTGATGGTGAGTTTTTGTCCAGTATTAATTTAAGCATTAACCCGAGTTTGTAATGTCTCAAGATTGCAAACCAGTCGGGTCCCTCCGGTCCCATTTAATCCTCTGCATACTAACCTGTGTATATGTCTTTAGAAATCGTGATGGAATGTTTTAGTCCTATGACTATCCTCCAGGTTAGTTAGTTAGTTACTGTAATTGGTTAATTAGTTGTTAGTTGGTTGTAGACACTGGTATAAATCTGAAATGTTCTTGTTCTGTGTGTTTTTGTGGTGTTTTTGGGAGAACATGAGAGGTGATTGTAGAGCGCTGACCGACTTGGTGCTCTACAGTGAGAATCTGATAGGACGCTCAAACTTTGAAACGGAACGTTTAATATTCTTTGTTTTATAACTGATTCTCTAGAGACATTTAAAGCTTTTTAGTGGTTGATTCTTGCTGCCATTTATGTAGACAGAAATATTGCAATTCAGAAATCATTCTTTTTTTTAAATTTTATACCCACACTCGTACCTCAATGTTTTTATAGATGTAAATGTGCAAGGTGTTTTTTTTTTTTTTCTTTTCTTTTAAAATTGCGACAAATATCCCAGTGTTGGTTTTCTGAAGCAGAGCTCAGAGCATTCCTTCACTGTGTAAGATGGATTTATATCTTTTATTTATTTATGATCCTCAGAGAGCATCAGGATGTGCCGTGAAGGACGACTTTAGTGGAGCAGAAAGTACGGCAGAGCCGCCCATTAAACTGAAGCTTTTCTTTTTAAAAAGAAAGCACTTTTTCAGATAATTCTAAAAAGCGCAGAAAGTTATGTAATGAAGTGTTAGCAGAATTTCTATAAACCACTGGTTCCCACACTCTGATTTAATATCTGACGTGTTGACAGCTGCGCTTCTCTGAATGCATAATGTATTGTGCTGTGTCTGACTCATTGCTCTGCTTCCGAGTGGACATGGCGGAATCTTAATCACGTAGCAGTGCACTCTCTGCTTAATAAAAAGAACAGTTCACACACACACACACACACACACAAAAACATTGCCTGTTTAAGTTCAGTTTCTTTTAGTTACCTTTTAATTATGCCATGGTTTTTACTGTTATTTATTTAATTAACGGTATTTTGTATTATTCTGCGTTCACACCCTGCAATGGCCATGCGAGCTGTCCAGGGTGTACTCTTACCTCACCCAGAGTTGGCTGAGATGGGTGCCAGCCTCCCCGCGACCCTAATTAGTAGGGCTGAGCGAAAAAAATCAATTCATGTCTGAATCGCGATTCTTATTTATTAGCATTCTGAATCGATCCAAATTTTTAAGAATCGATTTTTAAGAACACGTTTTTTGAACATTTCCAATCTTACTCACAGCGCATACCGTTTGTCCAGATACGGCCTCCGTTGTGAATTGTTCCAGTGAGTGTCGGCTCCAGAACTAGCTTTTAGCCTAGCTTTGACATGGAGGAGGAAAAATAAATACACCCAGTGCCGTCTTCGCTGAAGGCAAATGCTTGCACTTCGAATTTTACAATTTCCAGTTAAGGAGCTTGACATGACACATGCGGTATACAAAATAAAAGTCAAGTATTTCAGGAACACTTCAAATCTCCAAGCCCACATATTACGTCATCACCCGGAGCTAAAAGAACCGGAGAAGCAGCACGACCAACTCCTGACCAACACACCTCCATCACTTCACTAAACTCCCAACCAACTCTGAACGAGCAAAGCGGATCAGTACATCTACAAAACCAGCTGTCTAGTAATATAATTTTTTTCTTTCTTATAGAAGAGTCGTTCCGAGCTTATAGAAGAATGAAGTTACTCATGAAATTGGCTCCCTTTTTATGAAATGGTTATGAATCAAAAATCGGATTCAATCAAGAATTGATTCTGAATATAATCGTCACCCCAAAAACCAGAATTGAATTGAATCGTGAGTTGTTGTTCGATTCACATCCCGACTAATTAGGGTTAAGCGGTTCAGAAAATGAATGAATGAAGGAATCAGGAGGAATCAGGAATCTGAATGAAGGAATCAGGAGTCTCCACACACACAAACAAAAACTTCCACCTCAACTGATTGTTGCACAGAGACACTTTGCCACTTTACGGACTTTTCTGACACTGTCACTTTTTGCACACAGACACTTTACTGACTTTAATTTTACTAGTAAAGTCACACTGCAATAAATTATCATTATATTGTCTGTACATTGCATTCTATTTTTATATTACATCCACATTCTATATTACATTTGCATTTTATATATATATATATATATATATATATATATATATATATATATATATATATATATATATATATATATATAT
>JAOUQZ010000028.1:6811223-6832122 GCA_028564935.1 Neosilurus hyrtlii
GCGATGGCCTGGCGAGCTGTTCAGGGTGTACTCTGCCCTCGCCCAGAGTCGGCTGAGATGGGCGCCAGCCTCCCCGCCACCATAATTAGGGTTAAGCGGTTCAGAAAATGAATGAATTATTATTATTGTCATCAATAATGATAATAATAATAATATTATTATAAATACAATTATTACTATTTTTATTATCATCATAATCACTATTATTGATTACTATTGTTGTTGTTGTTGTTGCTGGAGTTGTTTGTTTGTTTGTTAATAGTGTTTTGAATGTGTTCACACAGATCATTGAAAAGCGGCGCAGGGATCGCATTAATAACAGCCTGTCTGAATTGCGCCGACTTGTTCCGAGCGCTTTTGAGAAACAGGTGCGACAGCAACATCTTTTAAGCAAATGAAATAGTGCATGAGTGATCGGCGTCCGTGCCTATCTGTGCCGAACCTTTTAGAAACAGTAAAGTTAAATACTCCTGCCCCTTGTCCTCTAGGGCTCAGCTAAACTAGAGAAAGCAGAGATTTTGCAGATGACTGTGGATCATTTGAAGATGCTTCATGCAGCTGGTGGCAAAGGTAACACGCTTTTCATGTGACGTTTTCCATAATATTACGTGTAATGTGCATTATTAAGGGTATTGTGTGTATTATTAAGTGTATCATACACCCTCAGATATAGAAAGTGCCTTATCTTGTTGCTGGGGTAAAGCCTTTTGTACCGTTAGCATGTTTTTAAGCTAGAAAGGTGTATATGATGTACCTTTACCTTTCCTCTAAGAGGTAATAAAGGTACATTATATCCACTGTTCCAGGTGAAATATGCATAAGGGACAATAGACAAGGTTACTACCTCAGCCACGATGAATGGTTAGTTTTTCTGAGGTTCTGTAATGCTATAGTCGATCAAAATAGCTCATTTGTTCTCACTCAGATTAAGTACACTTAAAACAGGTTTAACAAGTGCTGTAAAACCACAACCAAGGATGTATTTATATAATAGCATCATAACTATGAACTAAAGCAAAATAATGAATCATCGCTTATCCTTTCAGGTTACTTTGATGCCCATGCTTTGGCAATGGATTATCGTGGTTTGGGATTTCGTGAGTGTCTGGCAGAGACAGCCCGATACCTGAGTATCATTGAAGGTCTAGACAACACTGACCCACTCCGCATTCGCTTAGTGTCCCACTTGAGCAACTACGCCACTCAGAGAGAGGCTCATACAGGTCTGGGTCATCTAGCCTGGGGCTCAGCATTCAGCACCCCTCACCTGCCACATCACCTCCTCTTACCACAGCATCAGCAGGGGGCATCGTTACCACGCAATCCTAGCAGTCCTCCATCCTCGACCTCATCATCGCCTTCCTCTTCACCAACAGCACCCTCCTCAGAGTCTCGTGGCTGCAGCAGGTTACCTGTCAAAGCAATCAGTGAGGCCGGAAAGAGTGGGTTGCTCAGGGTACCCCCTGCAACAGGCGCCCTTCCCACAGGTCTCACAGCAGCGTCAGCATCAAAGCTTTCTCCTCCACTTCTCACGTCGCTCTCCAGCCTCTCAGCTTTCCCCTTCCCACTGAGTGCTTTTCCTCTGCTCTCACCCGGCTCACTGGGTCACGGAACCCCCTCCGGCAGCCTGGGGAAGCCCTATCGGCCATGGAGCATGGAGATCGGAGCTTTCTGAACTTTTAATCTAGATCTCCTGGAAAAATCTCTATTTTTCAGACCAGAAAAGACTTGATGGGAATGATGGGAGTTTGCTGGTCAGGACTCAACAAAGTGGAAAGACATCCCAGGACTTATGTACAGAGAATTAGCTGTATGTGTATGCAACTTTTTTAAATAACAGAATTACTTTTCTTTACATTTGAGCTAATCAGGGATAGGTTCTGCTGGTAGCCAGGTTAACGTCTTAAAGTGTTTTTGTTTTGTTTGTTTGTTTGTTTTTTACATTTTAATTAACTTTTGAAACTGTTTTTGAACAGGGTGCTGTGCTGGTACAGTGCCCTGGATAGTGTGGGAAAGATGGGTGTTTTAATGAAATGGATGTTTTGGGGCTGAGGTACTGAGTGTAAAAATTCAAAGCAAGTTTTTATTGTAATGAAAAGTAAGTAATATCAGTGTGTACTTCCAAATGAGAGGCAGAATGCTGTCCACTCCCTGTCTCGATATTTCAATAAACACCCATAAAATGAAATTCCAGAGTCATATTTGGAGTCACCATGACTCAAGAGCTAAATAAAATGTAATTATCGTACGCCCTCTCACATTTTGACAAGATACCAGTTTTTTGTTATGTTTGAATCTGACTTTGTAGGGTTTTTATTTTTACAGAGTTTAAGAGCTATGCAACCGATCAGTGGTATTTCAAACAGTGGTGTTACAAGATTACACAATCTCTGAGGTTTTAGATCTGGAGCTTCCTTTTGTATTTTACATACAGTAAAACCTATGAAACAGAGCCTTCATCACAAACGACTTCAGATTGTGTTTATGACTCGCAACATTTTTTTCCCCCACATTTATTTATATAAAGTACTTTGAACTGTGATAGGCAGGTTTTGGGGTTGAATTGCTATTAAATACCTTCTTGAATTACGACAGCTTTTAACACTGCTTCCGAAGGGACAATCTCTCCAAAAAAAAAAATCACTAAATAAATCTGTCAAATATCATTTGAGTGTTTTAGTCGTGCTTCATGGCATAATAAAGGACCCAATAATCCCAGCAACACATGTAGTAAGATCTCTCTCTCTCTCTCTCTCTCTCTTCTCACTATATCTCACTTTCTCTGTCTCTCGCCCTCTCTCTCTCTCTCCTCACTCTATCTTACTTTCTCTGCCTCTCACCCTCTCTCTCTCTTTCTCTCTCTCTCTCTCACTCTCTTTCTCTCTCTCTTGCTCTGTGTGTGTGTGTGTGTGTGTGTGTGTGTGTGTGTGTGTGTGTGTGTGTGTAATTAAATTACAATATTTTAAAAGAGGATTTTTGGAAATACTATATTTTCACTTATGTGATGCATAAATTAGGAGTCACCAGCCTCCCCCTGAGACCCCAATTAGGATTAAGCAGTTCAGAAAATGAATGAATGAATGAATGATGCCTTGCTTAAAATAAGACAGCATAAGAAAGCCACTTCATTTTCTGTTTATTTGTTTTTTTGCTCATTTTTTTTCATCTGAAAATATTTCCCATACTTGTAAAATACACTAAAGTCCAGATTACACGGCAACTGTATCTATCTTACCGTCATTCTTGAAAAACAAATATAACCTCCTTTTTTTCCTTCTTTCAGTGAAATGCTTTAGTGCCAAGCTTTGTGTTATGAGGCCATTATATTATTGAATACTTTTAATAGTGTTTAAATTTCAGCAACTCTTTGAAAAGCATTGCAAGAGGAAAAGACAATTAGCTCTAAGAAGGTATCTAGTGGTAACAGAATGGCTGAGTGACTGAAAGAGAGAGATATCAGCCATCCATAGGGCCTCTGTGGCCTCTCTATGTGTTCAGGAAACCATTAACAGCCAGCGGATATCCTGGACAATGGCAGGCCAAACTGGCTCCGAGCGAGTGGGAAAGACAGTGTGAGCGAGAGAAAGAGCAGAGAGATATGAAGGAACAAGTAGCTGAAGAAGAGAGAGAGAAGGAGAGTGAGTGAGAGAGAGAGAGAGAGAGAGAAGGAGAGTGTGAGTGAGAGAAAGAGCAGAGAGAAGAAGGAATAAGTAGATGAAGGAGAGAGAGAGAGAGAGAGAGAGAGAGAGAGAGAGAGAAAGTGGTTGTGTACAGCAACTTTGCCCTAGAGCTTTCATAGCTCCTGGACTGCTGGACTCCCATGCTACTGCAATCTTTGTGCATTTTCAGTTCTTAAAACAGATTCTCCCCCTACACACACCCTAATGTTACCTTTTCACTCCATCCAATTCAAATTCAAATTTATATATCAGTCCATTCATCTTTTTTTCTTCTTGCCCTATCTCATCAACACAGTTCCTTCCTCTAAATATGATATGTACATATGTTTTTCATCTATATTCATGAATCCATACAATAGTCTCACAAGAGACACCAGTGATAGTGAGAATTAACCCAGTGGATGTGACATTCATGTCATCAGACTACCGCATTTACTTATTATGAGGTCTTTTGTCGACACCTGCAGGCGATACACAGTACTACACTGTCAATTTTATACAGTGAGGGCTCTACAGTTTAAAGGAAAACTTTGGAATTTATTAACCTGGGCCCTATTTTCCAATCACTGTGGGTCCAGATTTTTTACTAGGCACAAAAGTATTGAGAAAACGGCTCAAGTGTTGAGTTAGAAACTCATAAAACTGCTATACACTGTAATCCTACAGGGCAAACAACTGTGTCAGAGTAAACTGCTTGTTTTCACTACTGACAGGCTTGTAAATCTTATAATAAACACCTGACAAAATATAGGAACTCTTGTGTCTGTTTACATCACAAACTGTAAAGAAACTGGAATTATATATATATATATATATATATATATATATATATATATATATATATATATATATATATAGTCATTGTTTTACCCTTCTTTTCTTCTGGACTAATGCAGCTGAACATTCAGTACATGTAGTCGATTATTGCATTGGGGCAGTTTTATGATGTTGATAAAAGCAGATGGGCTGCCACACGCATTGGAGCACCCGGGAGCAGTTGGGGGTTAGGTGCTTTACTCAAAGGCACTTCAGCCATGAATGTGGAGGAAGGGAAGGTGCAGCTCACTTCTGCACCACCACACATTTTTTCTGCTGGTTCAGGAATCAAACCAGCAACTTTTTGGTCCCAAAGCCACGTCTCTAACCATTAGGCTAAGGCTGCCCCCATATACACAGTACACAGTAATTAATATACAGTATAATTAAAAATCGTGAGTTATGCACATCAAGCCTGTTTAAGTATATACTACATGGGAACAGAAGCAAAAAAGCACTCTAAAATAAGATTTTATGTGATTCAATCTCTCTCTCTCTAACTCATTGATTAGCTGAATTGTTTAATTCTATTAGGGTCGCAGGAAGAATAAAGCCAACCTCAGCTGACACTGCAAAGGCGGGGTACACCCTGAACATCTCACCGGACTATCACGAGGTCAGCACACACAACCATCCACATCTACAGGCAATTTGGAAAAGCCAATTAGCCTTATGTGCATGTTTTTGGACTGTGGGAGAAAACTGAAGTGTCTGGAGGAAACCCACGCAAGAATGGGGAGAACATGCAAACTCCACACAAAAACGCCACAGCCCAGGACTCAAACCCAGGACCTTCTTGCAATGAGGTGACTGTGCTAAACACTACGCCACCGTGCCGATGATTTATTATCATGATGGTCGCAGGAAAAAATGAGGGCACATGTAAGCAGGTGTCTGTTTAACTGTTTTTAAAAGTTTTAGTATATGCAATGCAGAGACAATGAAAAGCAAAATAAAACAACATTTCTACGGTTTAAGTGTTTAACCATGACACGAAGGGTCAGGTGGGCGCTGTAGTTAACAGTGTCTGGTCTGTTTAGTGTACTCATTCATAAATTAAATAATCATTAATTAAACAGCATTCCATAAAGGTATTTTAGTATATTCTACAGGAAACACACACACACACACACACACACACACACACGTTACCCTGTCCTTGGCCCAGTGTTGGATGAGATAGGCACCAGCCTCCCCACGACCATAGGGAGGGAGTGAAAATGAACTACCAAACCACCTGCATTACTTACTTCTTGATTAATTACCCAAGCTTCATTAGTAGGCAATAGTAGTGAATTAGGTGTTACTACAGTATGGTTCATGCATTAGTTCCACATAATAGTGGAGACATAAAACAAGCCTGGCATGGGAATAACTGTTTGTAGCTGCTATAACATAAATGTCCAGCTCTCGCTGGAGCGATTTGCAGCCGAGTGTGAAGTGTCGAGGATGAGAATCAGCACCTCCAAGTCTGAGGCCATGGTTTTCAGACAGAAAAGGGTGAAATGCACCCTCCGGGTCTGGAATGTGGTCTTGCCCCAAGTGGATGAGTTCAAGTATCTCTAGGTCTTGTTTATGAGTGAGGGAAGGATGGAGCGGGAGATCGACAGGCAGATCAGTGCAGCCTCTGCTGTAAAGCGGAGCTTGTCCAGGTCCATCGAGGTGAGAGAAGGAGCTGAGCGGGAAGGCAAAGCTCTCAATTTACCAGTCGATCTACATTCCTTCCCTTACCTATGGTCATAAGAATGCCTCCCAAACGCCTCCCTGGTGTGGTGTTTCGGGCATGTCCGACCAGGAAGAGACCCTGGGGTCGACCCAGAACACGCTGGAGGAACTATATCTGGGAACGCCTTGGTCCCCCCCTGAAAGAGCTGGAGAAAGTGGCTGGAGAGGTCCTGGGTTCGATTCTGGAGCTTGGATGTTTCTGTGTGTTTCTGTGCATGTTCTCCCTGTGCTTGCGAGGGTTTTCTCCGGGTACTCTGATTTCCTCCCATATTATTCTAATCGGCTGTTTCATATTGCTCCTAGGTGTGAGACGGAGAGTGAATGGTTGTATGTGTTGCCCTGTGATGGACTGGCGAGCGGTTCAGGGTGTACCTTGCCTTTGCCCAGTGTCAGCTGGGATAGGTTCCAGCCCTCCTGCGACCCTAATTAGAGTAAACGGTTCGACGAATGAGTGAGTGTGAGAACTGTTAGCAAATTGCTGTGGTATAAGAGAAATAAAACACTTTGTGTACGCTGTCATAGAAAAATCAACACCACCCTGTCTTCGATTATTTTCCCATAATCCAATTCTCCCCTATAATCTCATATTCATAATGGCAAATATTTCTTAACAGAACGGTACAAAAAATAAATAACACCCAGAGACACGTGCTTTCATTCACAGAACCCCAAACCTTTATTCACCACAGCTTGCTCACATCAATACATGTGATAAGGGAAGAAAGCACATGAACAGGACAAAAGATGCAGAAGGAAGGTCTGTGACATGGGGACATCTTAACCTGTTCACATAAGAGCGCTGACACACTTCCTGTGGTCCATCCTTGTCTCTTTAGACAAACACACACACATACTTACACACAGACACACACATTTCGCTATAGATGATCATGTGAGGTCACACTGCTCTCCATCCTGCCTCTGTGGTCTCCATCAGTAAGGATGAACAATCTCTAGACATCCAGCGGCCCCTGGTTGGCCTCTATGTGGCTAGGGCTACGAACCTCTACGGGATGGGAAATTGTGAGATTTACTGCGACCATGAGGTACAAATTTTGCATCATGTAATCAGTACTCTAATAGAAGATTTAGCGAGCTCCACTCGAGCAGGATGTTGTCTTATTATATGTATGTGTATATCAGTTATACATTTTAAGAAATAAAATGCTGTTTTTATGACCTATTAATGTCAACAGGTCCTGTTGTTTAAACAGGAAACATTCATTCTATTAATGTACAACATTCTGTTATAAATAATTTGTATGTATGGCTCCCATTAAGGTTTCATGGGACTAGTGGATATAGAAGTAGGTTAAGTAAACACAGCATTTAAATTCATGTATGTGTGTGTATGTGTGTGTATGTGTGTGTGTGTGTGTGTGTGTCAATATAACAGTGTGTATAGTGATCCTACTCTTTCAAATGTGTGCGTGATGCGGTGTGACTAAATATGCGCTGCACCCCCAACCCACACACACACACACACACACACACACACACACACACAAACATGGCCATTTGGGGTTGAAGAGGTGAAACTGCTAAATATCAGCTAGCCAGCAAATTCACAAACACCAAAGCCTGTTACAAGAGAAACTGCAGCAGAGTGGAGAGATACAGAGAGAAGAAAAGTACACATTCATTGATATATCGAGAGAAAACTATAAAATGGCACAATGCAATACTTTTGTCGCCTCATATATATATAAAACCAAAAAGGAAGTATTTACAAAAAAGAAAAAAAGAAAATCAATACCCACTTTGACTTGTTTCATTTTGAACTGAGCAAAAAACATTCTTGGTTAGGGAGCAGTAGGATGCATGATGCTTCTGAGTTTCATTTTTGTTAAAATTTTATTTATTTATTTTTTGCAAGGGGTCGATGGGATAGGGATGTGCTGTTGGTGCAGACTAGGGCATGTCCTTCTTCATCAGGTTAAGAGGTGGGAAGTGAGCGCGCATGTGTGTGTGTGTGTGTGTGTGTGTGTGTGTGTGTGTGTGTGTGTGTGTGTGTGTGTGTGTATGTTTGTGCGTGTGTATGCATGAGACTCTTTCTCTACGTGGGATTGGGTAATAGGAAGAGAGGGTCTCTGACTTGGTCAGGTGGGTGATGGGGGGGAACATATTAGAATTGGAGATCTTCTTCTGCGCTCAGCTCATCCCGCAGTTCCTTGTTCCTGCGTACCACTTGGGCATGTCTCTCCTGCACACACACATACACACACACACACGCACACACACGCACACACACACACACACACATGCATTATCAATGTAATCTATCCCGTGTTCCATCAATCATCTATACTGGTATACTGCTTATCCATCAGGTAAATGTAATCCCAACGGACTTTGGGCAAGAGGCAGGTACACCTTGAACACCCTGCATATTTTATTCACATATTAGTATGTACCGTCAGACTTACATTGATTTGTTTTGCAGCTGAATTTCTCCTAAAACAACTTAGAGTTGAGGCAGGATACAAGCCAGATGTAGCTGAGTAGCTGAGTGTAAAGGCTGACGGTCTCTATGCTAAAGTGTCTTTATCCATCACACTTCATCTTATCACAAGCGTTTTATATCCATCCATCCATTATCTGTACTGCTTCTTAGAGATGGATCGGTTCCCGAAATTTCAGTTCGGTTTTGGTTGTGCTTATAAAACCAAAACCTAAAACCGATACATAAAACATTAAAATATATATATATAAACAGTGTTCTAGTTTAAATGGTTTTCATGCTAGCTGGCGTTATTGGCTTACATACAGATATACTTTCTGCTATTTCTGCCGACGTTTTCTTTACTTCTCTTTGGCTTCTACAGATCCGTCAAGACTATAAATCCTATTCAGAGTGACATCTGACGCTCCACTTGGTTGTTCAATAAAGGTAAACGTGTCATGCCTGTGTTTTGCACCAAGACAAATTATACAAACAAAAGGTGGGTTTCGAACCCGAGCCTCTAAGTTCAAATGTTCCCCAGTCCTTATGTTCCTCAGTACCTATGTTCCTCAGTCCCAATGTTCCTCGGTCCCCATGTTCCCCAGTCACTATGTTCCCCAGTACCTATGTTCCCCAGTCCCTATGTTCCTCAGGCCATATGTTTCCCAGTCCCTATGTTCATCAGTCTCTATGATCCCCAGTCCCTATGTTCCTCAGTCCCTATGTTTCCCAGTCCCTATGATCCCCAGTCCCTATGTTTCCCAATCCCCATGATCCCCAGTCCCCATGATCCCCAGTCCCCATGATCCCCAGTCCCCATTCTTCCCCAGTCCCTATGTTGCTCAGTCCCTATGATCCTCAGTCCATATGTTCCCCAGTCCCTATGATCCCCAGTCCCCATGATCCCCAGTCCCCATGATCACCAGTCCCTATGTTTCCCAGTCCCTATGATCCTCAGTCCCCTTGTTCCCCAGTCCCCTATGTTCCCCAGTCCCCATGTTCCTCAGTACCTATGTTCCCAGTCCCCATGTTTCCCAGTCCCTATGTTCCCCAGTCCCCATGATCCCCAGTCCCCATGTTCCCCAGTCCCTATGTTCCTCAGTCCATATGTTCCCCAGTCCCTATGTTCCCCACTCCCCATGTTCCTCAGTCCATATGTTCCCCAGTCTCTATGTTCCCCAGTCCCCATGTTTCCCAGTCCCTATGTTCCTTAGTCCCCATGATCCTCAGTCCCCATGTTCCCCAGTCGCCATGTTTCTCAGTATCTACGATCCCCAGTCCCTATGTTTCCCTGTCCCTATGTTCCCCAGTCCCCATGATCCCCAGTCCCCTATGTTCCCCAGTCCCCATGTTTCCCAGTCCCTATGTTCCTTAGTCCCCATGATCCTCAGTCCCCATGTTCCCCAGTCGCCATGTTTCTCAGTATCTACGATCCCCAGTCCCTATGTTTTCCAGTCCCCATGTTCCCCAGTCCCCATGATCCCCAGTCCCCTATGTTTCCCAGTCCCCATATTCCCCAGTCCCTATGTTCCTCAGTATCTATGTTCCCCAGTCCCTATGTTCCCCAGTACCCATTTTCCCCAGTCCATATGTTCCCCACTCCCCATGTTCCCAAGTCCATATGTTCCCCAGTCCTTATGTTCCTCAGTCCCTATGTTCCCCAGTCCCTATGTTCCTCAGTCCCTATGTTCCTCAGTCACTATGTTCCCCAATCCCTATGTTCCCCAGTCCCTATGTTCATCAGTCCCTATGATCACCAGTCCCTATGTTCCCCAGTCCCTATGTTCCTCAGTCCCTATGATCCCCAGTCCTTATGATCCCCAGGCCCCATGTTTCCCAGTCCCTATGTTCCCCAGTCCCCATGTTCCCCAGTTCCTAAGTCCATATGTTCCCCAGTCCCCATGTTCCTCAGTACCTATGTTCCCCAGTCCCTATGTTCCTCAGTCTCTATGTTCCCCAGTCCCCATGTTCCCCAGTCCCTATGTTTCCTAAGTCCCTATGTTCCTCAGTCCCTATGTTTCCTAAGTCCCTATGTTCCTCAGTCCCTATGATCCCCAGTCCCCATGTTCTCCAGTCCCTATGTTCCCCAGTCCCTATGATCCCCAGTCCATATGTTCCCCACTCCCCATGTTCCTCAGTCCATATGTTCCTCAGTCCATATGTTCCTCAGTCCCTATGATCCCCAGTCCCCATGATCCCCCGGTCCCCATGTTTCCCAGTCCCTATGTTCCCCAGTCTCCATGATCCCCAGTACCTATGTTCCCCAGTCCCCATGTTCCTCAGTACCTATGTTCCCCAGTCCCCATGTTTCCCAGTCCCCATGTTCCCCAGTCCCCATGATCCCCAGCCCCTATGTTCCCCAGTCCCCATGTTTCCCAGTCCCCATGTTCCCCAGTCCCCATGATCCCCAGCCCCTATGTTCATCAGTCTCTATGATCCCCAGTCCCTATGTTCCCCAGTCCCTATGTTTCCCAGTCCCTATGTTCCCCAGTCCCCATGATCCCCAGTTCCCTATGTTCCCCAGTCCCCATGTTTCCCAGTCCCTATGTTCCTCAGTACCTATGTTCCCCAGTCCCTATGTTCATCAGTCTCTATGATCCCCAGTCCCTATGTTCCCCAGTCCCTATGTTTCCCAGTCCCTATGTTCCTCAGTCCCTATGATCCCCAGTCCCCATGTTCCCCAGTCCCTATGTTCTCCAGTCCCTATGATCCTCAGTCCCTATGTTTCCCAGTCCCTATGTTCCTCAGTATCTATGTTCCCCAGTCCCCATGTTCCCCAGTCGCTATGATCCTCAGTATCTATGTTCCCCAGTCCCCATGTTCCCCAGTCCCTATGATCCCCAGCCCCTATGTTCCCCAGTCCCTCAGTGCATATGTTCCCCAGTACCTATGTTCCCCACTCCCATGTTCATCAGTCCATATGTTCCTCAGTACCTATGTTCCCCACTCCCATGTTCCCCAGTCCATATGTTCCTCAGTACCTATGTTCCCCAGTCCCTATGTTCATCAGTCTCTATGATCCCCAGTCCCTATGTTCCTCAGTATCTATGTTCCCCAGTCCCTATGTTTCCCAGTCCCTATGTTCCCCAGTCCCTATGTTCCCCAGTCCCTATGTTCCTCAGTATCTATGTTCCCCACTCCCCATGTTCCACAGTCCATATGTTTCCCAGTCCCTATGTTCCTCAGTCCTTATGTTCCCCAGTCCCTATGTTCCTCAGTCCATATGTTCCCCAGTCCCAATGTTCCTCAGTCCCTATGTTACCCAGTCCCTATGTTACCCAGTCCCTACGTTCCCTGGTCCTTATTAAATTAATGGTTCTTCAAAGTAACAATTTAGGGAATATTCATGATTTCACATTTTCGATGGTAATAGGCTTAGGGTTAGGGAACATAGGTACTGGGGAACATAGGCACTGGGAGCATAGGCACTGGGGAACACAGACATGGACCCAAAATGGAATACCTCCGGTTTGGGTTGGAGTGTGGATCTCGGTAAGGCAGGAAGGATACATTCTTTTTGAACACTTCAATTGATCTTTATGTAAACGTGCATCATTTCACAATAAGTATTCTATGTTAAGTGAGAGAAAAAGCACCTATTCCCATTCCTCCAATCTTTCGCCAGTATTCTAAGATTAAAAACTATTCAAAGCTCTGTAAAATTTGACACTTTTCGATGGCAAAATTGCAACTGAAACCGAAAAACTGGTTTGCTGGCAACCCAATACCGATACTCTTCTTGCTGTGACTCAACAGTGCTACACTACCCTGTGTGCTATAAAATCTAGTAAAAGTTCTTTATACTGACAGTTGTTTTAGCATTTTCTGTTGGAGATACAAAGAACTGCAGGGGAAAACCTCCTAAATGGTGTAATATTTTTGTCATTGCTTTCTATATATAGTTCTATATATAGTGGTAAGCATGACCGTCTAACAGCAAGAAGGTCCTGGGTTCGATTCCTGGGCTTAGGCATTTCTGTGTGAGGTTTGCATGTTCTCCCTGTGCTTGCAGGGTCAAGACATACACACAACCATTCACACTCAAACCTAGGGGCAATTTGGAATCGCCAATTAGCATGTTTATGTGCATGTTTTTGGACTGTGGGAGGAAACCAGAGTACCTAGAGGAAACCCACGGAAGCCTGGGAATCGAACCCAGGACCTTGCTTGCCTTCTTGATGTGCTAACCACTGCACCACCGTACCGCCCTATTTAACATCTGTGTTTTAATAATGACTTCTAAACTGAGTTATTCCAGATGATGATTTTATTTAAAGAGGCAAGAAAGAGAGAGAGAGAAAAGGAGAGAGAGATGAAGGAGCTGCATTAGCAAACACTTCAGGGGAAGACATGTAGCAGAAAATCCAAGTCTGCTACTTATAGGCCCCTGTGTGTGGCTGTGTGTGTGAAAAAGTGGGTGTTCATGTATATACAGTATTTGGCAGGTCTCAGGCATAATTATGTGTAGAATCATGTTTGTTGGGTTGTTTATTTTTAAGACCAAAAATATTTAAAACATGGTTTGATGGTATGCAATTTTTTTTGGTTTACACAAGCACTGTTACGTCTGCGCTAAACTCTATCCCCAACTCTCACACACCTCGTTCACAACACCCCCCCCCCCCTTCCCCGAGTTTTAAGGACATTCACCTGCACCTAGTTCCCTGCACTAACTAGCTCCTCTATTAAAATCACCAGCTAGACTCACTCCCTCGTCTTGCTTTGTTGGAGATATGTGTCATTCCTGCTACTCCTTCAAGCATCTTGGATTACTATTTCAGCCCTCTGAAGCTGTGTCTGACCACAGTCTTCACACCTCGTCTTATGTCAGTCTTCACATCTCATTTTCACCTTCTGCCATAATTCACCCATTAAAACTTCTGAAGTGCTTCCTGGTTTTGTGTTTTGTTGTTATGTTGCTTTTCGTTCACCCCTCGTGGCAGGTTTCATTTTGAGTTTTCTTTTAGTTGGTTTTTTTTTTTTTGGCTCATGGGGCCCATGTTCTTTTGTGATTAATAAAACCCACCTTATTTTCATATACTACTTTTGGGAGTCATTCATAACAGACATAGAATAAGACTTAAGATTTCTAGCATGCTTCCCTGCAAACTCTAGATATATGTATGATCCCAGCATGCCTCTGGTCACTTCCACGCAAAGTACATTGGTTTCGAAATGCAATTAATTTAAAATAAATTAAATTTCTAAAATATTCATGTAGCTGCTACTTTTTCCTTAGTGAGCAAAATCCTCACCTTCTCCTGTAGGCGCTCCAGCATAGCTATGAGCATAGCCTCACGGTTCTTGTTAATATGCTCCATCTTCATGATGAGTTTCTCCTCTGCCATCTTGCTGAAGTTGCTGTTTTCCTCCATGGCCCTGAGCAGTACATCACGCTCATGCTCACGCTTCTCAGCCAGGGCCTTTAGCACCTGAGCCTCCTGAGACTGTAGAGAGAAAGAAGAGTAAAAAGAGATGGGGAGGAGGAGAAGAATGAAAAAAAGATCAGAGAGAGAAATTAAATATCAAGAAAACTGAATCATGCCTGGCTACTCAGTTCCTGCAAGAAAGTACTGATCAATAACTGGGAAAGCAAAAATTGTCAATGACTCAACAAGAGAATCAATGATGGTTTGTATAAATCAATACGAATTTCAGGTCCAGAATGCTAGCTTGGATATTAGCGCTAAATTATTCCTTTACACCAAAAAAATAGCAATTTCCTGAATAAACACTAAAGAAGCAGGTGTGTCACTCACTCTCCTTCGGTCTTCAGCTGCCTCCAGTTTCTTCTGAATGTCTTCGAGGGAAACGTCCCTCTTCTTAGGGGGAGAGGTGATGCTGTAGCCTCCATCAGATGTAGGGGAAGGTGGTTTCAGGATCACTTCAAAGGCTTGTCCAGAGGCTCGCTTATTAATAGGCGTGACCTTCATGTCTAAGCATAGACAAGGCACAGTGAGACACATCAACATAAGCCTTCAACATATGTATCCACTAATCAACAATATAAAGCCATGTAATGCAGCTCTGAAACATGAATAAAATGTCAACATGTCCCCAGTGTTTCTTGTTGGCATATAGACCCTGAGCTGTAATCTTTAAAATGACTCATCTACCAATTTTCTCTACATGCTACCTGGCAAGTAAAAATTTACATAACTTTTTCATTTCCTACCTTCGAACTCGCCCATCATCTTGTTGCGGGCCTCTGGGTACAAGCAGGAGCAGATGAGGGAGACGAGGGACAGCTCCTTCATCTTCTCTTTGTAAGCTGCAGCACAACACATCAAATAAGTCCTTGGCCCCCATCTGTAATCCCTTTATATCAGTGTATAGATGCAAAATGAGTATTCATTTTCAATAGGGATGGAAAACAGCAGGCTCTCAGAGGGCTGAATTAGCAGCGGCATTGTTTCCAATTATGTGCTCAGATTTTATAGCTGACGAAGAGGCTTGATGTCTTCAAAAGGTCCTAAATTTCAAACACGCATATTCCCCATAGCCTTTCCCCTCCTTCCTTGGACATATGTTAAAATATTTATTGACTCAGCAGGCATCCAAGTGCACGACTCTACAGCGACTCCTTTTTATTATTATTATTTTTTTAGATTCGATTGTGCAAGTTGACAGAATGATAACCCACATAATGACTCTTTCTAGTTCATTGATTTTACTGAGTTTTTAGAAATGGAGCAGGCCTGTGTAGGATGATACTGATATGGCACATTACAGGAACTCCACATCGTCCCTGAAGATGAGTATCAGATATTAAATCTGTTCCCTGGGTTTAGCTTTCATGTATTAGTGATGGGACTAAACACTTTAGAAATTTCCAGAGCTCTCACACAATCTCTTATCATCTTAATAATCAAACACACTGAAGAAATGGAGGTCAGAAGCAACAAAGATAGCGGAGGCGCTCCGCTGGGATTAACAGCCTTGGGCAGGAGATTGAAAGCTGTCTGATTTTGGTGGTGTGGCTCCCTAGTTTGTAATTACCAGAGTGAACCATTTGAGTGAGCAGAGCAGTAGTGGGGTTTGGTGGTGGAATAATAAGCATGCATACTAAGCATTCATGTGAAGTCACCAACCCTCTTTCCACGTCTCCGTCAGGATGAAAGGAGAATGATTGGCAGTTCAATGGAGCGTATGATTTTTTAGGTCTTTTAATGAGGAGGTCATAAAGAGAACTTCAGACAAGCCAAGTGTCTGTAAAATCTGTTAGAATTAATGAGGGGGGCTTAAGAAATGGCAAAACGAACAACTTGTGAATCATCATCAGAGACCACACCCATGCACTGAACACTGGGTAATTGCACAATGAAGTTTTTTTTTTATATTAATAAAACAGTAAGATCAGTACAGACGATCAGGAATTGCGCACTAAGAATGCAATAAAATCATGATTTTGGCTTCAGTTCTATCTTCAAGATGACATAAGGAGCACAATGCCAATATTGGAAAAGTACGAATCAGTAAGAAAATGGCTTTCTTTGTGTAGCACGTTTGATAATGAATCAGCTTGGCCTGTCTAGAAATCAATAATCTTACCCTCCCCACATACACCTTATGTCCTACGGACCTAAAACCATTATGAAAGGCAGGAAGGATCATAAGAGTTTTATATTTCCTGTGGCATTGTAAACACAGTATAAACATTATAGTGGGGCATGTTAGAAAAGGCACAGCAGCTAAAGCTAAAAGGTAGATACATCAAATAAAACAATGCAGAGTGCTTGTGCATTAGTATTCCCTGAGATAATCCTGTATAATCGTGTGTTTGGGTTAGATTTTATATGCCTAGCATGAGGTGTAGAGTCAGAATTGGACTCTGTTATGAATACCGAGCACTAAGATCCTGTCTCTTGGAATTTCCAGGTAATGCAATTCCCAAGATATTCATTTTTAGAGTATATATATATATATATATATATATATATATATATATACTCTAAAAATATAAATACACATGTATAAATACACATGTTTCATTACATCTGCACCAACTACACCCTTTTAAAGATGTCATTTAAGGTCATACTTCACAGACTACAGCTGTCACTCTTTTGCCAATGTTCATATTAACCATGTGTTTCTTTTCTTTGTCTTCTTCTTTTTTTTATAAATGCATTATGATGCATTGGGATTAACCCATAAAGTTAAATCTAGGGATTTCTAGGATATTACAGAAGAAAGTGCTTTATTAGCTGTGCAGGCAAAGAGTGAAGCACCATGCAATTTTTACAACCGCTACATTTATTACTTTATTATATTGCAGCTACTCCCTAGACTAGGTAGTGTGGTATATTATTTTCATATTATTATTCACTTCCCACTCGTCAAAAAGAGTGAGATGCCAGGAAATTATATAGATATACACCTTTAACATATAAGATCTACCCAAAGGCTTATAAATATTCCGTCAGTTTATTAGCACACCCTACCTTATTAGTTGGCATTTACCCATTAACCTGCAAAAAGAAATTCTTTTCTTTTGTCCTTCAAGATAAAAATGACACACAAAGAAATCCTTAAAGTAGATATTTTTCTTTGCAAGTCCAAATGATGAGAACACATAATTTCCTACAAAGTAGAATCTCACTTTTAAACAACCTCGGACTCACATTTGTTCATTCCTTCCAGTTTCCTAACACAGGGAGGCTGAAACCCATCACATCCATCTTTGGGCGAAGGCACAAAACCATTCACGCTCACATGTACACTAGGGGCAATGTCTATTAAGCCTACATGTTTTTGGATTGTAGGAGGAAACTGAAGCACCTGGTAAAAACCCATGCAAGCACAGGGAAAACATACAAACTCCACACAGAAACACCTTCACCGAGCACAGGGTTCAAACCCAGGACGTTTCTGGTGTGAGATGGAAGTGCTGACCACTACACCGCTGTGCCTCCTGACTTTTTATTTCAGACAAATTGATTATTGCTTTATGGACACCGAAACCTAGAACTGAAATCACAATGATCTTTTTATTATGTTAAGAGGTGGTTGGTCACATGATAACATCGGGTGGTTCTCACTGATCATCTTTAGTTGGTTTAGGTATCAAGAGATGGAAAACCATCAAGCGAGCAGGCCCACAGCCCCAGCATACACCCATCATGACTCAATGATGCCAGCATGTGATCCGCCCCATTCTACTCGCCCAAATCCAAGCAATAAAACATGTCTAATGGCGAGACGGCTTCAGGCTACATTTCCATGACATTTTTTTTTTTCTGGCAGCATGCATGCACCCCTCACTCCACCCATCAATCATGGCTCCTGACAGCAGCTGCTCAGTCAAAAATTTATGCACATGATTAGAAAAGATCCGCTTGTGAACAGATCATTTCCTATATCCTGTGCAAATAAAAGTCAGATGTCATTCCAAAAATGCTACAGTGTTGAAGAACAATTAGGCCTGTGTGACCAAATAGATGTGATGTAGGAGTCAGGAACAAAATGTCGGCATGGCACAACAAATTCGCCATGTCGGAGATTAAGAAGCGACAGCAGGAGAATTCGGGTCGATCAGCATCGCATCCGGTTTAAAGGCTTTGAGAAAACAGTGCGTGGATCCAGATCTGAGCTGAAGATCATGAAGAGGTTTGTGAGATCCGCTGTGCGCTTTTGCGCAGCTGAAGTCGATCATAAACGGAGAGCGTGATCTTGGGTGGGGTCCCTTTCTGCATCATGCTGGAGAAAGAAGCCTGTGATGGGCAGGTGCAGCAGCATCCAGCCCGGAATTCAACACCTTATTACAGGCTTGATAGTCATTTATACCCACACACACACCCACATCCACACACACACACCCTCCGCAAATAATAACCATAATAACAAACATATTTCACCCAAATCAGTTTTGACGCAAGTGGTCCATAAAAGATCCAGAACACATCCAAACACTCATCAGCATCATCTCATGAATGAAAAAGAAAACTGGTGCATCATGACATCAGGTCTATTGTTACTGCCCATATTATTTATAAGCCTATAAGGTAGGATGCGGGTTTGGATGGAGCTCATGCAGGCGGGGGATTTTGTGCATCATGGGTGTCGTCCCTCCAGTGTAGCATCCCATACACACATCATCAACCCTAAACAAATAAACCTGGTATCAAACATCAACTTACCGACTGCGGTTTTGGCCATGGCTGCGGTTGTTGTTGCTGTGAGAGGAGAGGAGCTGAAGAGAAGCTGGACTGCTCTGTAAGGCACTGAGTCAGCAGATCGGAGCTCTGAGGCGGAGGAGAGCGAAGACCGACAGCGCGAAATTGTTAACACACGGCCGCGCGCTCCCGGGACTCTCGGGCGCGCGCTTCAGGATGGTGCGCCAAAGAGTTCATTAACGACTCAAACGCACCAGGCATTGGGCCTTGTTTACCAAGCTGAATATCCTACATGATGCAAAAAATCAAGGGCATATACACTAGGTATATAAGAGAAAATGTTTTCATATTTTATAAATGATATCACTGGTTAGCATTTTATTTCAGAATTAAGATGCTGTTTAATTTTTATTTGATTTCATTAATTAAAATTTTTTTTAACATACTGTCATTGGTTGTGAAGATATTTTATATTTTGTACAGTTGGAAGAGCATTCCAGGAAGACCTGTGACCAGCAGTGGGCTGGGATTTATGCCACGCCCCCAAATTATGTAACAATATGTACTATATGTAATTGTAACAATATGTCATCATAAATACTTCTGGTGTTCGTAATGTTTTATTTCAAAAGGGAAATAACTAGCAGATAATTAAAAACTTTAAACCAGCTACAACATTTTGTGAAGTGGATAACTCAGCTAATCGCGGCAGTGGAGGCTGGTGCTGGAATGATCCCAAGTTCAAGCCCCACTATCTACAGGATGTCACTGCTGTCCCCCCAGTTATCAAAGGCTGGCCATGTCTATGGTGAGAGGCATGTAAAAGAACCATTGCTGGTTTTCGTCAAGCCATCAGCATGTTTCTGCCCTGCAATGGCCTGGCGAGCTGTCCAGGGTGTACTCTGCTTTCACCCAGAGTTAACTGAGACGGGCGCCAGCTTCCTCACAACCCTAAATTAGGATTAAGCAAACCACAAAATGTTGTATCTGGTTTGAAGCTTACTTTGAGAGGGTTCATATCACATGCAGTAGTGATTGGCTAAACCCAGTGACCCAATAAACCCAACTAATGACTGAAAGAAAGCAACCAAAATAATTACACAAATGAAGACAAACTAGAATCAATAAATTTATTATGATAGAAGAAAATACTGCAGTATAAAAACAGGAAATGATATTACAAAGTGATGGTAAAAAATATTAAAAGAGGGCTAGAAACTGTTGCTTAAAGAAGTTATTTGGTCTGGTGCAATGTGAAAGCTTCACTAGCATTGGCATTCAAACGATGCTTAATGTGACAGACGCAAACTCTTATTTAGTCAGAGTCAAGGTGCATCTGAAGCAATATCTCTTAGGCCTGGAAATAGTAGCCTACACCCCCTGGCATGCCAAATGTTTTCCATAACCATCTTTGATACACTGAAAAATCTGCCTACCCAAGATTTAAGAACTGATGTTAATGCCTTGTCATACAAATTGGACAAAAGCCTATTTTTGGCTTGTTTATGAACATATGGCTTTCCACAGTAAAAGGCTGCAGCACTCGCCCCTGCGTTGGCAAACCGGAGAATTCTGTGTAATCAATCAATTAATTAAATAATTCGTGCTTTAGGACGGCAAAAAAATGCCTTCTACATCGTCTGTTTCCTGGCTAATCACTATCACACTAATACAATACACTAATGTACTCTTTACTGTCTGGCAAAACCTTTATTTTTGGGATATTAGGAATAAATATCTAGAGATCATGTTGTGGTTTCTCCTGTGTTTGACTATAGCAGGGCCACCTCTATAATGTTCCTCTGTTCTTGTTAATGTACAGTTGAAATTGCTCATACTGTCGGCCTTACATGAATAATGAAGGAAGCAGTGTCTGTAGTATGAATAATAAAAGCAGTAGTGTCTGAATTAAACATGTTATGGTAAATTAAATAGCTGGCACACAGCCAGAAGTACACTACCTGCCAGAAAGTACAAAGCTTCCTAGAAGTGCATACATACATATATATATATATATATATATATATATATATATATATATATATGTATGTACATATGTATATTTGTATCCGACATTTTTTTCTCAGATGTATATTTTATTATATTTTATTTTATTATAT
>JAOUQZ010000028.1:6918405-6937193 GCA_028564935.1 Neosilurus hyrtlii
GTTTCAGGCCCAGTAGTAAATTACAGAATATAGCATTACATCAACTGAAACTGACGGCATTCTACAGCAATTAAATTGAGTAAATAAAATTCCAACCCATCATGCCAGACACGATATAACAGAGCAAGTTTAATAGTTGAGATATATTTACACATATAAACCTGATGTGATAACAAGCATTTGGCATGATTCACCTCACACAACCCAAACATAAATATTAAAATACTGTAAATAAAGCATAAACTAAGGCTAGCCCTGTGCTTTAAGAAATCGAGACTACTAGCGATATCTAAATTAAAATTTTTGTATGGAAGGCACTTATAATTACACACGAATCTATTAACGTAATACCGGTATTCCTTAAGAACAATTATAACAGGGGTCAAGTTTTTATTGTTTACAGTAACCAAAGTTAAACATGCTGTACTGTAGTGGGTGATAAGGTAGCGGGTGTCTGAGGTATTAGCCCACTTGACTCACGGATTTCCTTAATTAAAAAGTAAGTCCGTCTGCTAATGAGAAATAATCAAATTAAACATATAACTATAATTCAGACATAGAACTCTTGCAATCCGTCTCTTTCAAGTGTTGGGTTTTTTTTTCTTCTGTGGGTAAACTGTGCAATGGATATCACACTGACTTTTATGCCACCTTTCAAGTCTATAATGACTGTCTGCATATCTACAATAGCACAATGTGCACCATGTTAACTCGCCACCCGAACATAAGGCTTAAACAGTAAAAGCTACACATCTCCCTTAACACA
The DNA here is from genome assembly GCA_028564935.1 of Neosilurus hyrtlii. Classification (NCBI taxonomy): domain Eukaryota; kingdom Metazoa; phylum Chordata; class Actinopteri; order Siluriformes; family Plotosidae; genus Neosilurus; species Neosilurus hyrtlii. The sequence goes on from JAOUQZ010000028.1 coordinate 6,919,172, forward strand.
CATAATCTCGCTGTGTGGCTTTGGGAGCCAAACATGAGAGAGGCTCAGAGTTTTCACATCGTAGACGAGATGATATCCTGGCTAATTGTACTAATTAGCATTATAGCACTGATTTAGAAAAATTATACCTACAAAGTTAGATGTCTGCACTCATATGTATACTTGGAAAAAAAATTCAAAGTGCCTTACAAATTAGCATTTTCTCTTTGCATTACTAGTATAAAGTTAACAGGAATGTCAAGTTACACCGCAGCATGTGCTATTTAATGTTCGACATCGGAATATGACGATGTAGAATGTCTAGATCATTAATTAATGAACATAACAGATAAAATGTGTTTAATAACTAAGTCACAGCATTGGCTCCAGTCTAGTGGTGATGTCTTCATGCAGTACACTGTATAAGAAGTGTCCGTAAGTTACTGAGTTTATATGTTTCCACTGAAAACGATGAAGCCTACTGTTTTGTTATTAAGTGAATACACTTACGCATGTTCAGAGATCAGTTTGCATGGTGAACACTCGGTCCTCTGTAGATAAACTGGTATGACAATTTAAAAAATACTGCTTTTAAAGATGTTTTTTATATTGCATGTTGCAGCTGCGTTTGCGGAGCGTCTCAGCTCTTCCGATGCCGAGTGCTCTGTAAAGGAGTTGCAGGACATTTCCATCTCTGCTCTCCAACCCCGTACACACACCCTGCGTGTTCTTGCTGGCCTCCTGACCTCTGATGACCCTGACCTCAGTAAAGCTGCCTCTGCCTTTCTCTCTAATGCTGCCTCACATGCACTTTTTAGGGCAAAGGTCAGCATTATTGACACCATACTGTGTTATAATCAATCAGTGGATGTTCTTTAATTCTGATTGACTCAAGAGACTAGAAAGAGACTTATTTGTTTGTGTGTGTGTGTGTGTGTGTGTGTATGTGTTGTCAGGCAGTGCATTGCTACACACAAGCCTTATCAGAAGGTGGTGGACATTCACAGAGAGCTGCTTGTTTTGCTCTGAGCTGTCTGAAGGTCAGTATAAGCAGCAGCCATGTTTTTTTACAGTCATGTGATAATGTTCAAAAATGATTGTGTACATGAAAGTGGGAAAATCTGAGTTTTTGTCTGTTTGTCTCAGGCGGTGGAGAGTATCAAAGCAGTTGTGGCGCTGTGTGACTCTGCTGATGAGGAGCTCCGCCATGTTGCCATACAAACCCTCCTCACATTTGGTAGGTTTCATAAAAATCCAAGCTCTTCAGCTACATTCAAATTTACATGAGCAGCTTGCATGACTGTGTGATGACAGCAGTTTACCTTGTGGTGTTTTAACCATAAAGGATTAGTTTGTTACTGTAAATAGGAGATGTAGTTATGTTGTGTTTAAAACTGGTGCTTGAACTTACCATACGGTACAGCACTGTGCATTTACACTACATTTACAATCGGGGCATTTGGCCGACGCCCTTATCCAGAGCGACATAAATGTTTATCTCATTTATACAACTGTGCAGGGCCCAACAGTGGCAGCTTGGTGGTACTAGGGCTTGAACCGGCTTGAACTGCCAACCTCCTGATCAGTAACCCAGAGCCTTATTCACTGCCCAAAAGACTGTGCCGCTGTGCAAAAGCCTTGAGCCACCCGCAAAGAAATGCTGTGGAGCAAAGATGATTTTACATTAAAAATTAAAAATAATAGTTAAACAGCAGTAAATAATATTTAGTCAATATTAAGTCAATATTTAGCATGATGACACTTTGTTTTTAAAAATTTTTAATTTTAAAAATTTGCAGCTTTATAATTTTGTGCAGCTTTATAAAGAAACTAGAAACACTCAGAGTAAAAAAATAACAGAGACAAGTACACAGCGCTCCCTGCTGGGCATACTGTAATATCACTTTTCCAAACTCTCACATTGTTAAAGATCAGATATTATACCTATTATCAGACCTTTATTTCCCATCTCAGAAAACAGTGAAGCACCAGGACACAATTTCTAATCCAAAAGCTCCCCATTCTTCAGGAAGCTGCTTCACCACCTCTCCCTATGCTGATTTTGAGAGAGTGCGCTGGACGGCTTGTTTTGCTTCCTTCTCCCATTTGTTGTCTTTCTGAGTAAGGGCCTTACTCAAGGGCCCAACAGTGGTGATAGTGGGGATTGAACCACTGACCTTCAGATCAGTAACCCAACGCCTTAACCACTAAGCCACCACTGCCCTATGCCTAGTCTGCTCTGATTGGTCACCTTTCTGAGTTGTTTGCCCTTTCAATGCAGTAGTTGTGCACCCAATAGTGTACACTGTCTAAAAATATCAGGTAACTCAATACTTTTGCACGTTACTGTGTATAACTCACCACAAACTTAGAACGGATGAGGCATCATTTTTGACCTTGAATCACAATATAAATGTAGTTTACTATGTCCAGTTGTCTTGAAACATTGTTTTGTTTTGTTTTTGTTATTGGCTTTACTTTGAACTATACTCTTCCGAGCTTTATTCAGGATAGAAAGTAAATTAAAATGCAAAATCTACAGAAGTCTGTGGAAACAAGGTATTGTACTGAACATTGCAAGGCAGTGTATTAAACATTTCTCATACAGTTTATCCTACAACCACAGTCAGGTTTCTGCTTCTGCTGTTCTGGAGGAAGATTCAAGTTTGACAAAATGTGCATCTGTGTACAGGTGAAGAGGGTCGGCTGGCGTATGAGCAGTTGGACACAGTGCCAAGGGAGATGGTGCGACTGGGTACGCGTCGTGGTACTGCCGTCACCACAGCCTTCTGAGAACAGCAAGTTTTAAAAAAACACACGTTACTGTTCCTGTATCCAACTGTCTCGCTTTTCCGAGGCATAAGTGTGTTCATGAGGGTGTCCAGGAATTAAGAACTGAGGTCCTGATCCTCACAAAGCCACTCGGGGATGGATGCACAGATCGTTTCTAGCAGCAGTTTTCGTTTTTATAATGATCACTCACATTATTCTCAACGTTCTTTTTCATCACCATTTAATTTTCGGTTGGTTGAGGTTCCTGAATTTGCACTTGTCCAAGGCATGTACATAGAGCATATTATTATCGTTGTATTGTGTTGCGTATCCTACCTGAACTACCTGAGACTTGTGCTGTTCAGCTTCAGGGATTCTGAGGGACCTTTTTATTCTAACCCTCGTAATTACTCAGAATGTGTATGTGAGTCCTGACCGTGGGCATCATTACATAGAGTTGAGCTTGGCTCCACACCATGTGGATTATAGTAACAGAAGCACGTATCTGTTTATCCAAACCTCGTGTAACATTTTGCTTTGCTTTGCAGTGCCACCAGTCAGCATTACACAGAGCTGAGCAGTAGGATGTTGACATGGTGGTCTACCACTAGTGACTGTAGACGCAAACCTCTTCAGGGTTATCCTGCAGATTAAGTATTGAATTAATATGGTATGAATGAATGGTGAGAACACCTAGGTGTGTGTGTGTGTGATATAATGCACTTTTAGGAAAGAAGTCTTAATGGATTTACTGTGAATTTGTTGTTAAGCTTCAATGAAGACTGAAAGTACAGTGCTATGTGATCCAACTCGCTTCTGTGCCTAGTGTAACTGTACTACTGAGTCGGGTTTTTTAACTGTGACAACTCACCTTTTCACTGCATTATTTATTTTTTTATTTACATCCATGTATCATTTTCTTTTTAATCATAGGATAACATAACTAAACATAAATGCTTTACTTGCTTTGGTATTTATGATTACTTCCCTGTCACACTGTAATGTGTTAATTCTGTACACTTTTAATTTGTTTTAATGATCATGTGATCTTTTCTTTATGAGAGTACTGGAGTACTAATGTGCTTAGTAAGCACTGGAAATGTTTTAGTGTATATATTATCCTGTTATTTTGTCAACTGTCACTTCACTTTTCTAAAGCCATAATTCATACATGAACGATGTAGTACTGGTTTTGTAACAGAGCTTTGTAAACATGGCCTATTTTTGCAGATTAGATTTTGTTTTGGTTGAGCCCAATCCCACTTCTTGTCATTTTTCACAGTATTTTTGAATTTGGGCAACAAGAATCCAGTTTAACATCAGATTCCACTGGGTATTTTGTACATATATTGTAGTTCATGTGAGATGTGCTATAAACATGTGCTTTATTCAAATCCAGGCTTAAGCATACATTTAGATTTTTTTTTTAATTGTCACTAGAACACCTAAGATCCTGTTAAATATTTTAGTATTCTTTTTCATAACTGGTTTGAGCTTAATACGCTTTGGTAATCAGGAGTGCTGTAGAAACAGCTCTAGCACAACAGGATTTGAATGATTGCAGCACTCTAGTTCTCAAACCTATTGTATAATATCTCCATTCAGTTTTCTGTTTATAATATTCCTTTGTCTGTTGCAATAAAGTTTATTTTTGGATAATGTTATTTACTGAAAGACTTTTAAAAGTTTATTTCCTGTTTTGTCTTTTTGTAATATAATGGATAAACTTACTAAATTATCCCCAAAGCTTAAATATTTACACTTGAGTGTAAAATAAACACACCAAGACATTTAAAACTGGTTAAAATTATGTATATAGACATCTTATTCTTGAACACAATACAATTTTGCATACTTAGAAAGCCATTTTATATTTTTAACCTGTCAAGCTCTTCAATGAGTGAGATATATCCAAAAGTATTCAGTCATCATTGAATTCAGGTGTTCTTATCACTCTACAGTCCTCTATGGCCATAGGTGTATAAATTCAAGCACCTAGGCATGCAGACTAATTCTAAATAATTTCACAGAAGTTTATAGAACCATATTCCTGCTATAAGTCAAGGCATGATGTGCATAAATTGAAATACATGCAAGGCCACATTTAAAAATACTATCACTAACATTGATAGAGCTGCACAATGAGTTTCAGTAGCTGCTAAAACCTCAGTTTGTACAGATCCAAAGCAAATAACACCCTAATAGTAATTTCTCAATAAAAGAGATTCTCATTTCTGATTGGTAGACAGAATTCTTGATGTTCATTATGCAGCAGTGCTTCTTAGTGGTTAAAGCGATGGATTACTGATCCGAAGGTCAGTGGTTCAATCACCATTATCACCACTGCTGGGCCCTTGAGCAAGACCCTTATCACTCAATTGCATAAAAATGATAATTTAGCAGCTCTTATCCAGAGTGATAATGTAATGTAAATTATGCAACAACTGGCATGCACCAGAAGTTGGCCTCAAATAGGCTGCATCCCACAGCCAAAGTGTCTGTAATCCATAGATTAATAGAGAACAGCATAAATACTGAGCATTAAATTTACAACTCAAAACCACAGCACATCTATGGTTAGGGACTTCTTGCTAGTCTACCGAAACAAATTCAACCTTTAAACCTAAACATATTCAGCCTGAGTCTATGATGCAATCCATGTTCATATCAGGGAAAGAAAAAACAAAACCCTAATCCTTTGGCTTTGTTAGATGAAAGGTTGTTGAAACAAAGTATGACATTTAATACAGCATTATTGTACTGCAGAACACACAGGTTGGGAGACAAATTCTAATGAATAACTAGAATCTGTACACCCTGGACCCAAGTGACTGAAACCCAACTGTCTAAAGAGCTGCAAGACCATTTATAAAAATATGGCTGTTTATTCAAGTACATGTCAAAGTTTTGCATATGTACAGATAACATGTTAAACCACCAATTTTAAATTTTACAGAAATGAATTTAAAAAAGAAATTGCACATCACTTGTTGAGTCATAAAGCAAATAAAAACAAGTCACATTCCACAGTTCTGAATTGTCCAAGGCAAAAATTTAAAAGCTACTTTGCATCTGGGGCAGAATCATCTGATTCAGTCCCAACCCCTGTGTTCTCAGCATCTTCATTGTCTGTCTCCTCATCCTCCACATCACTTCCAGAGTCTTCATTTTTCCACTCAGGCTCTTCATCCTCTCCATCAAAGGCAATTTCTCGCAGTTCTTCCAAGCTGTCTGGACTTTTCCCAGTTAACCGCTGTTACCAAATTAATAAGTTAGTGTACTGAATAAGATTCATAAAAATATATTAATCACAAACAACCAAAATCTAACCTCAATCATGTCAGCCATGTGTTGGACATGCTGTGCTAACTCCTGTAGTTCATCATTTTCACTTCTCAGCTTAGCAATCTGCTCATCTTTGGCTTCTATCTCTTTATGAAGCTGTTGAGAACAGTCAGTTAATCAGAGATGAATGGTCCCTTTACACAGTAGCCATGTGCTCTCAGGTTGGGGGGGGGGGGTCTTAATCAGGTTGGCTTAAGGGTACCAGTGCAGATTTACCATTTCAAGAAACCCACCATTCATATCCAAGCCATCACAGCCTAAACATTTACACAAACATGCTAACATGCATCCTATGAAGCCAGTTTTTGCTTTCACTTTGGGTATTACAACAAACAAGATGTGGTAACATCTTTAGACAGAACAGCTTTGGTACTGGATACCAGCTGGAAGCATAGAAGGGTGATTTACAGCAGAAAGAACAGCAAGTAGAACAGGCTTAAATGTTAATCACCAACCTTCTCATTCTCCTGAAGAACATTGAAAAGGGCTTTCCGACGTTCCTCTGCCAACTCCTTCCAGTAAGAAGAGGTAGGGGTTTCTGCAAGGGTGGGACAGACAAACCAACCATTAAAGTTAGTGACTAGGATAGACTCCCTGTCTAAAGTACCAGACAATGAAGAGTCCTATTTAAGAATTACATGCCATTTCCCCCCCAATATCATGTAGAACAAAAGTCTCAACTATTTACCTTTAACCATCAGTTCATACGCTTCCTGTGAGATGCCTTCAGCTTGATTCTCATCTGAGGCTGCATTTTTCACCACTTCAGCTTTAACTCTCTTGGAGCCCTTCACCTGATCAGCACTCCACAGCTTCCTCTTAGGAACCTTACCAGACTGGATAGATAAAATAAAATTAAAAAAAAAAAAAAAAAAAAAAAAATTATATATATATATAATTTTTTTTTTTATTTTATTATATATATAATATACACACACACATATATATAAAACATAAAATAAGTCATAAAATATAATAAATATATTCTATAGAATGCCTCAACCCCTCAGCCAGGACACCACAAGCACATGGAGAACAAAAGCCACCCCCCATACAAAGCGTTTCAGACAAACATTTTATTAGGCACCCTACACACAGGTTAAGTTAATAGGGAGTGCCTGTGCAAAATTTCAGAAAGCCATCATGCATATGACCCAAGCAATGGCCAAACTTTATATGTTCAAAGTTACTGTGCCAAGGTCAAAGGTCACATTTGCAAATTAGCTACCCCACACACGTTTTAATTCATAGGTTAGCATTCTGGAGGCAATTCAATTTAGCTGACTAAGGCTCATACGTCAATCTTCTTCCCAACAGGCTTATTGACAGCAGAGGGCTGGAGAACCTGAAGCGTCCTCCTCACGGAAGATGTTCCTGACGTGTGTGGCATAAAATAATTCTGCAAGACAAAAAGGATAGACATGGGTTCTTAGAGGTGCTTTCAGGTGAGCATTAAACATAATACACACAAGATGGTAAACAATCTAAACTGACAAGCTACACTTATCTCCCCCACACGTCAAAACATTCCCACAACTCCCTCATCTCCACTTACACTCTTGTTAACAGTCATTGTAAGGCTCAAGTGAGAATGGTAGCTAAGCAGCACCGTGTATTAATGCCTAGCTAGCGTGGGAAAGGGGCAAGACAGTAAGCAACATGAGGCAAAGCACCCAAATTCCCACAGTCAGCTAGTGGCGCTTACATATTATCTTATGGCCTGACCTTTAAACAAAATTACTGTGGGAACTTGCTCTAAAAACTCATTACCAACAAATACAAGTTAGGGGTTAGTTAACGTTTCCACCCAGACCACCACAGCAGTAGAATCCACAGTTGGCAGGACTAAACACCAGCACATAGTGCAATTAGGGTATCTACATTGGAAATTAAAACCAAGACTTGCACATAATTCACAACCTAATGTGAGGAACTCCAAGTTTAACACAGTAGACAGACAAATTGCTAAATGGCTAACTCCTTTACATTGGCTAATTCTTATTGGCACTTGGTCACATCCCCCATGTTTGTGTATGGTAGTGCTTGAGAAGGCTCACTTCAATTGGTATGGGCAAGGTCTACCAGTGACCATTAAAAGCCTCACTCAAATTGTAATTAGGTTGATCCCATTTTATTTATTAGGAACAACATTAAAAAAAAAAAAATTCAAAAACTCATCCACCAAGCAAAACCCTTTATAAGAGTCCCCACCCTAGTGTACAATTTAACATACCTTTAGATTCTCACGAGGATTCTCCGTCTGCTTCATTTTTCTGACAGAACTCATTTCTTCAGCTCACTAGGGATAAACAATAAATAAAAACCTTGAAAAAAGGTGTTATAGTTAGACATAACTTCAGCTTTTGGACAGCAGCCCAGGATAAACCCAAAGCTTAAACAAATTTTAACTCATTATGTAGGTATGTGCACATATACAGCTTATAGTGTAGTTACCTTAGCTGTCTTTTGTGCACTTTTAATAACTGCTGCTAAACAGAGAGCTGCTAAATTGATTTTCATTGTGCATACATCAGTTGACAATAAAGAGCTCTATTAAAATGTGTAGTTTTGTTGAAGGTGACAAGATAAAGACGTTGTGTCTTCACTTTCACTCATTTGCTAAACCACTTACACCTAGTAGGATCGCAGAAAGGGTGATGGGGTTATTGGTGCCTGTCTCAGCCGACACTGGGTAAAGCCAGGGTACACCCTGAACACGCTGGACCACTGCATACTGCGACACATACACACAACCACCCTCACCTAGGGGCACTTCGGAACAAGCAAACAGCCTGATGTGAAAGGCTGTGGACTGTGTGAGAGAGAACATTCAAACACGACACAGAAACGCCCGAATCCGGGAACCGAACCCAGGACTTCTGGATGTGATGTGAGGTGGACGTGCTAACCACGGTAAATATGTACAAGACTATTACTGGTAACTAGCTGAAACCCCCCAAGACAGCTAGCTAAAAGCGTTAGCTACTACCAGCACGCGCCAAAGCGTCACTAAACAAAAACACAACCCACACAAACAAAAACACGACGAAATAAAGTTTTAAGACTCCTGACCAAAAAATAACAGTTAAATTGAGTGAAATACTTAAATTAACCAAAACATTAACACGCTAACTAACAAATAAAAAGCAGCGTCTTCCCAAACAACACAATACAGTCATACTAGGACTAAGAGTGAGCCATCAAAACTCCTAAAACACCTCCCTAAAAATAAAAGGTACCAAGGAACAGAACTCTACGAACCATGAAGGAAAAATTAATTACCTTCAGTGCAAACACACCGATTTTACAGTAGAACCTCGCCAACGTTTTCACACAGAGCTCAACTACAACATGGAGGACCGCGCGCGCGCCACAAGCTTAAATAGCAGGCCTGGGTTTGATCACGTGACTCGGGGACCCGCAAAAACAAATCTTTCTGCGATCCGAGTCATTCGATTCACCCAAGTGATACGAATCGGTTAGGGTTCATGGGGCGGGGTTGTCTGTGTGCAATCTCTATGGTATTTTAGAAACTCTTGATTTTACAGTCCTGGAAAGCCTCCAATTTCTGTAATAAGGTAACATGGAACACTGGGATCACTGGAGTTACACGATATAACTACAATTTGATCAAAATGTAAAGGTCTAAATCCAAATTACTCCACAGACCTATCATACCTATTATGGACTCCCTTGTCATTAATATGTTTGATATATAAAGGTGCTCTCTCGCTCTGTGTGTGTGTGTGTGTGTGTGTGTGTGTGTGTGTGTGTGTGTGTGTGTGTGTGTGTGTGTGAAAACAACAAAAGTTACTACACTGAGCTATATATGTGCATATACCTATATACACATACCCATGTGTACACATATAGACACGTGCATGGTTTGTACAGGGTAAGAGGTAGAACTTTTAATCATAAGGTGCATGATGCTGTAATATTGTTGGATCTTTGGAGACCTAAATTATTAGATCCAAACATGAGTGTTGTACTAAGAAGAGTAGTACTGCACTGTCCAGGAAGATGGTCTGAATGGTGGTTATTCAGTCAGTGTGTGTGGTGGTGGTGGGGTGGCACATTTAACAGCTTGTGAGTAAAAGCTGTTCTTAAGTCTGCTAGTTTTTGTTTTTAGTGTCCTGTAGCTTTTTCCAGAGGGGAGAGGGTGTGTGGGGTCTCTGATAATTCCACTGAAGTCTGCCAGTGTAAATGTCACTGAGGGGGAGACAGTTTAATTTTTGCTTGAGATAAGAGCTGATACTTTACTGGGACCTTAAGATTACACACTGATGTCAGTCACCAATCAATTATTGAACTGCTTGATCCTACGAGGGTCGTGGGGAGGCTGAAGCCTATCTGCTGACACTCTGGGTGAAGGTGGAGTACACCCTGAACAGCTCTCTAGACCACAGGGCCAACACACACACACACACACACCTAGGGGCCATTTGGAACAGCCAGTTACTGTACCAAATTATTTGGACTGTGGGAGGAAACCGGAGTACCTGGAGGAAACTGCAGAGGGAGAACATGCAATCTCCACAAAGGGACTCCCTGACTGAGCTGGGACTCGAACCATCGTGCTGCGACGGGAATGTGTTATTCCCTACGCCGCTGTCCCGCCCACACTCTGACGTGAAGGGTGAAACAGCGACGCAAAAACAGCCCCTGTGTGTCACAAGTAAACCACGTGACGTCTCCAAAAGGTTGCCAGATACTCTATATTAAACATCAACTTTAAACGCGTGAGGCATACGAATGAGCTGACACCATTAATCAAATTATTAGGTTATTTCGGTTATTTAGAAAAACGAAAAAATATAATTCAAACGGATAGCCTCTGGGATTTGTAAAATATTTTGTCTGGTAGAGAGATTAGTGTGTCGCGGGAAAATATGGATCTGGCAACCCGTTAACATCAGCCGTGCCTGACGTTCATCGTCAGCCATTTTGAGTTGTTTGTTCAGTGTGAGGTGACGGGTTGTTGTTCTTCAGACAGTGGACAAGGCTGAGGTCTCGAAGAAGCGCCCGAAAGACATTTTGCACAACTATTTTGTAATTATGGGTCCACCGCGAAGCAAATCTAGTCGTCTATTATCTGAAAGAAGGGAGAATCTGAATTGGTTTGTCAGTTTATCTTGACATGGCACGAGAGGTTTGGTCGGTTGGTTTTGACGACTGAGGAAAAGAGCTTGAAAACAACAACAACAGCGCGGCGGAGGAGCGAAACAAAACTCGGCAACGACTAAGCTTTTGCACACGGAAGTTTATTTTTAAAGTTTGATATTCGATAGTACACGGTTATGGTTTCCAGTTTCGGTAGTTCCACACAATGATACTTGTGTCGCGGTAGTTAGCTAGTACAGAAGGGTGCTAACGGTAGCAGCCACGCCACGCACTTCCCACCTCGGCTAGCATAGCTAGCTAGTAAAGAAGAAACCAGGGAGAAAATGTAACGAGGCGTATCGTCGGTAGTACACGTTGGCTAGCGAGCTATCCCGGAGGAATTATCGTTACACTGACATGTAGCTGGCGGTTAAGTGAACTCTGCTGTAGTTGGCGTGGTGTGCGCAAAGCTTTGCTGGTCAGGTTTCGTTAGCTAGCGGCCACAGGAAAGCCCGAGGATGGTGAACTACAACAGCGGGGCCACGACAACAACAACCCTCGGGTCAGATTTATGGCCATGAAGCCCAACATGTCGAGCAGCCTATACCTTGTTGTTGTACCTGGTGCCAGCTCCTCCAGGCATCTCCGTTTCTGTACCATGGTCGGCTTTCTCCCCTGTCATTCAGCTGTGCGTTACTGAGAGTTTAATGCAGCAGTATGAGTACAAATTACACGAAGAGACTCCAAAATCTACAGCAGTCAGGACTAGGAAGATTTTCGTTCAACTAGAATAAGGCTGTGCAAGGTCAGGGTGTAAAAGCTGAGGCTGTACTATTTCCAAAACGATCCACAAAGAGCTCTTGGCATGGGTTTCGGGTGTTTTGTGTGTTTTAGCAGATCTGAAATGCTCGTGTGATATTTCTTGAGCATAGAATTACATTGCCTTTTCTGTTTATGAATATTTAAAAACAACAACAACAAAAAATTGATTATATGTTGTTGTTTTTTTTGTTTTGTTATTTTTTTTCCTTTTAACCGAACCATGGTGTGAGGTTCAGATTCAGATTTTTACCCCCCCGGGTGCACTATCAAATATCAATCTAAAAATGACTTGATTTCGATTAGCAAGCTTTTTATTTCTTAATTAGTTTTAGTGGATATCGCATCTAGTGCCGGATCGTTTCTTTCTTTAACTGTAAAAACTGCATAATTTGAATAGCACAGCCTGCTCTCTCAAAGCCTTGAAAGCAGAAAAGAGGATTTAAGGAAATAAGTCTTTACTATAAAACAATGGGGGACCCAAACTCTCGACGAAATCAAACCCGAAACCGACTCCGTGCCCAGCTACGGAAGAAACGAGAATCCTTGGCTGACCAGTTTGACTTCAAAATCTACATTGCCTTCGTGTTTAAGGAAAAGGTGCTTGATACTTTGACCCGAAACCGCAACATGTACACTTGACACTTCTTCCAAAAAAGATTTAAAGTTTAACACCACTTGTTCACTTATTTATTTATGGGTACTCACTTGGCTTTGGTAGGTGGTTACACCAGTTGTGACCTTGTGATTTGGCTGAAAGGATAAACCATGTATGATATTAAAACGTGTGTACAGCTTAAATATGTTCGACCTTTGTATACAGTTCTGTCCGATCTGTTTGTCTCCAAATCCAGACATATTAATTAGCAAGACATATTTTAAGCCAAAGTTAAAGAATTAGAATTATTGTTATGAGGTTGGAAAATATTGTGCTTTATTTTTACGCCTCTTTCACCTTGAACAGAAAAAGAAGTCTGCACTTTTTGAGGTAGCTGAAGTGGTGCCTGTCATGACCAACAACTATGAAGAAAATATCCTCAAAGGAGTGAAGGATTCAAGCTACTCCTTAGAAAGTTCTTTGGAGCTTCTTCAAAAAGACATCGTGCAGTTGCATGCCCCTCGCTACCAATCTATGCGCAGGGTAAGAAATATTAAGCTGAAGGGTGTATACTGAGAATTACAAACGGGAAAGTTTTCAAGTACAGTGCTTCAGATACTTGACATGCGAGTCACAGTTCTCAAATTAACCAAATGTTGCCCTAGTAGCAGTAGTGACCTTTTTTCAAAAACCTGTGACATTTTGATTCACATAAACATGCTTTTTCATACACCAGATCATCTGCTCTTTCTGAATAAAGTTATTTAAGACAGTTTTTTTAACCAAAAATAAATTTTTTCCCTGTATTTGTAATTTACATGTATATGTTTTGAATTAGTGTGATTGTAGGCTGCACAAAACGTGACCGATGTTGAGTCAGTTGCATTAATTCAGCAAAGATTTTTTTTGTTTGTTTGTTTGTTTATTTATTTGATTGATTGGTTTGTTTTTTGCTATTATGATCACCGTAAAGTCCAGCAGGTGAATAAATTGCTAATTGACTAAGAAAATTTGGAGTAAAGAATGTAGTTTTGTTCTCTTGTTCATTGATTTTAATTCAATGCTCTGTTTGTAAAGGATGTAATAGGTTGCACACAAGAGATGGACTTTATCCTTTGGCCCCGCAACGATATTGAGAAGATAGTGTGTCTTCTGTTCTCCAGATGGAAGGGAGCAGACCACGAACCCTTCAGGCCTGTTCAGGTGATGATTTTCTACATATTTTATTCCTTTAGATTTCATAAGATGTTAATGAGTTTAGCACTGTTAACGTCTGCATTTTAAATTGAATTTTATTCGATAAGGCCAAGTTTGAATTTCACCACGGGGACTATGAGAAGCAGTTTTTGCACGCTCTTGGCCGTAAGGACAAGGCTGGGATGGTGATGAACAACCCAAATCAGTCTGTGTTTCTTTTCTTGGACAGACAGCACTTGCAGGTTGGTTTTGCTTGGGACACTGATGTAGGTTAGGAGTATGCTTTAAGTACACCCTTGTCATTTTTACTCTTCATGCTTTTTCTGCAGACTCCAAAAACCAAGGCCACAGTTTTCAAGTTGTGCAGCCTCTGTCTCTACCTGCCACAGGATCAGCTGACCTGTTGGGGGGTCGGAGACATTGAAGACCACCTTCGCCCATACATGCCAGATTAGCAGAGACAGAAGATTCCTGCCCCAAGGCCACTGAAGCAAGTTGACCTCATACCCATTTCAGTCGAATAGAATTGAACTTGTGCGTGGAACTCTCCTTTTTGTTAACCACTCATTTTCATTCTGAAGTTCATTTTAGTTCCTTTTATATCCCACTTACCAGAGTTTTGCTTCGGTTCACCCTTCGGTTTATCCTACCCTTAACCTGTCTGCCTTTATTTGAACCTGCACGAACATTGTTTTTGAGTGGTTGTTCTCTTGGAGCAGCACTGTCAACACCACCAATCACAGAAGGAACTCTTTAGTGGGGGAATATAGTAAAAGCAAACCAATGTCAGGGGGTGCCTTAAATACGGGCCTCTTGTATTGGACTGGTTCTGATATCAGTGTCATGAGTGGATAGTTGACTTTGTCTTTATTTTTTGGGGGGAAAAGGATAGTTTTAAGATTAATGACAATCAGTGACCGGATTAAACAGCCTTTATAGTCATAATGAAAAGGCTTGTTTTAGTAGGTGAACAGTACTTGGTAAAAATTGATTTGGAGGTAGACATTGCTTCTCATTCTTTTCAACTGCCTGAGTTTTGCTGGATGTTTTATTTTGAGTGTCAATCCTTGCTTATTACATGTTAAGCTCCTTCATATTTTTGTTGTAATTTCTGGAACGGTGATGCCTGATGGGGGTTTAGATGTGAACATGGACATTAGAAGAGGGTCTGTCTGGTGAATTCTGTTGGGTTTTTCCCTTTTTCGGGGGGGTATTTTGAAACCAGTGAGCAGTTCATGCACTATTCATTCATGCTACTGATACCTGATTTTGTTTTCGTTGGTGGATATTCAGTGGGAAACTAATGCTTAAATCCATGTACCTAACTAAAGAACTGTTGTGGAAAAATTCAGTGCACAATTAGTTTGTTTGCTTCCCCCCCTCCTTATTTTCAGTCCCCTCTTTCGAGTACTAATGATCATAAGCTAGCTTTGTTGGGTAATAAAGCATAAAATCTACCCTTTCCTGCCTGTTGCAATTCTCTTTGAATCATAAGAAGAGATCGCTGTGTTCATGATTGATTTTTGTTTGTATTGATTTAATGCCACTCTGCCAAAGATATCCCAATACAATTAATGCAAGCTTTCAAATTTCTTGTTTTATTAAATGTTCTCGTTTGAATTTACAGTGCACGCATTTTACATGTTCCATATTTCTCAGGCTTTGTTAATCAGCCGCCAAGGTGCTTTGTGTGTCTTCCCTGAGCGATCAGTTTCCCATCAGCTTTGTTCGTTAGATCAACAGTAGTGAATCCCATAGTTCGTCCTTGCTTTAAAACCTGTGCCGTTATCAAGATGTCTTCTCCAACCTTGGCTGCATTCATATACCTGTCAACAACAGAAGGAAAATCTTAGCTGAGAAATTTAACCCACTGCTTATGTCAGAGTAGAAAATGGACTGTACAATGTTGGACACTACCGGATCACTTAACTTGTTTAATAGTTTGATATTTTACTTGAAACAGCATGACGTTCTGGAAATGATGCTCCTTACCTTGATATCTTGTTCATACATTAATCAATGCTGTGTCTTTCTAAGGTATATCTACCTTAATGTGCCACTTAGTGGTGGTTTTATTCACATAAACATACCATGCAGGTGTACAACAATCTGTTTACATGCTTTCATCTTCCCTCATCTATCCATGGAAAGTAACAGCTGCCAACCAGATATTTGTTGGGTGGATTATTCTCAGCACAGCAATGACACTGGTGCTGATATGAATGCATCAGGTTCAGCAGCATTGCTGGGAATTTTTTTATTTTTTTAGCACCTCTATGACAAGGTTCACTAACAGTACACCATTCAAAAATGTAGTGTGGTCAAACTGGTAGTAATTAAAATACTAAGACAATTATCACAGATTGTGCATTAAATCCAAGGCTTTTCAACCAATAGGATATGGAGAATGGGGTACACAGCTGACCAGTGTCACATATGGCATGAATACAACAGAACCAGGAAGCTACACCCGGAGAACAGGGAGGGTGTGGCTTCCATTCAAGGAAAGTTTGTCTTGTGGAAGTTAACCATGGGTCAAGTGCCGGATCAATTCAACCATTACAACCACGAAGGCATCCCTGAGGCAAACAGGGCTTGCTGGATATTACCATAGATTTCCCTGGAGGTAAAAATGTACATTGAATGTTGACTGCCATGTATGCATCACAGTTACTGCTGGTAGACTTGATGATTGTGACATATGCACTGTAGGTGCTCACGACTCTCAGGCAACTGTATTATTTTCCCTTGCTCATACTTTGGTAAGAGGCTTCCCCTAAAATCTGCCAGAATGGTCACAGAATGGCCATGTCCCAGTCACGGTGGTCACGTATCAACCGGCAGTATGAGATCTTTAACGATATAGTATCAGATGGGCCACAATCACCAGATATACCATGTGTGCCATGTGTCAGAACAGTTTTTAAAAAAACTTGCTGTTATTAGGAAGAAAAAATAATGACAGGGTAGTGCAGACCAACATGGCGACAGCTGTACACCAGACCCTTCCACTCATTCATTTGCTGAACCATTTAATCTTACTGAGTTGCAGGGATGCTGGAGCCTATCTCAGCCGACACTGGACAATAACAGAGAGAACATGCAAACTCCACTCAGAAACGCCCTCGCTGAGCCCAGGCTTTGAACCCAGGCCCTTTTTGCTGTGAGGTGGATGTGCTAACCACTATGCCCCCTTGCCACCCATATTCAAAACATTCACTTATTTGCCGAGCTACTTAATTCTACTAGGGCCTATCTCAGCAGACACTAGACAAAGGCAGGGTACACCCTGAACACAAATCCATGCCTAGGGTCAAATGTGAACATCCAGTTACCCTAATGTGCATGTTTTTGGACTGTAGTAGAAACCCCACGCAAGTACAGGGAAAACATGCAAACTCTACACAAACCTGCCTAAGCCCAGGACCTTCTTGCTGTGAGGCAGATGTGCTAAACACTACGCCTTCGTGCCACCAGACCTTTCCAAAAGGCGCTAAATTAATGACTCTTGGCAGAAATCCTTTCCAGTTACATATTTTTTGGAATGGTTGTGTCTAAGGTGTGTGTAGAAACAATGACGTATTATAGAAAGTCCACTGATAACCATCAATTTGACTACTTAGAGGTGTAGATATCTGACATACGTAATTTAAACTATGAACCGAGTTAAAACATTAAAACCACAAAATGCTGGCAAATATCTTGTTGCGAGAATAATCAGAAGTCTGTAATATAAACAGCCTACAAAAAATTAAAAATTGGAACAGCTTCATGTACATTCCCAATCAGTAGAAGATTTTGACCTTGACAGTGAACATGAAGGTTAATCGTTCTTAGTAAAAATTCTTTACGTGATGTTCATGTCGACGCTGACTCCAGGTGCTCCTCTCTCTGTGTAGATGAGTGCAGTAGTAGAAATCACATCCACCAGAGTGGCAGTCAGTCCACCATGAAGGGTCCCTCCTCGGTTAGTGTGCTCCTCTTCCACTTTCATCTGACATACCACTTTACCCGGACTGGCTGAAACCAACTCGACCTGTTTTCACAGGCACGACACTCTCATAGACTCTCAGCACCACAATCCATAAACAAATGGCAAAAACAACAATTAAATACTTTATATATACATGAGTGGGCAGCACGGTGGCGCAGTGGTTAGCACGTCCGCCTCACAGCAAGAAGGTCCTGGGTTCAATTCCCAGCTCGGGC
>JAOUQZ010000028.1:6970083-6990095 GCA_028564935.1 Neosilurus hyrtlii
TCAAGTATTTCGGGAACATCCCCAAGCCCACATCTTACGCCATCACCTGGAGCTAAAAAAAATCCAGAGCAGCAGCATGACCAACTCCTGACCAACGCACCTCCATCACTTCACTAAACTCCCAACCAACTCTGAAGTAGCAAGGCGGATCAGTACATCTACAAAACCAGCTGTCTAGTAATATCATTTCTTTCTTTCTTATAGAAGATCTTATTTTCTTCCTAGCTTACAGAAGAATGCAGTTACTCGTGAAATTGGCTCCCTTTGTAATGGTTATGATCGGTTATAAAATCGGTTTGAATCGAGAATCGATTCGTCACCCCAAAAATCAGAGTTGCTGTTAGATTCACATCCCTAGTGTATCCCGCCTTTACCCAGAGTCGGCCGATAGGGGCTCCCAGTGATCCCAGTAGGGTTAAGCGGTTCGGTGAAGGAATGAAAGTGATATTTACAAACAATAACAGGGCACCGTTCCAGGTGTCACCATTTTCTTCATATCTATTCTATTGCCTATTTCCTTACGCGCTCTTGACTTTAAAGCACAAAGTGAAAAGTACCCCCCGCCTTCATGTACCACATTTTCGGGGTGGCGTAGTGGTTAGCACACCCGCCTCACAGCAAGAAGGTCCTGGGTTCAAGTAGTGAGCTTGGCGAGGGCATTTCTTCCCATGCTCGTGCAGGTTTCCTCCGGGTACTCGGGTTTCCTTCCACAATCCACAGACATGCACATAAGGCGAACTGTCTGAAAGAGTGAGCGAGCTGTTCCTCCCACTATTAGGTGTGAAAACGACCATGACGATACTTCGAACACAGGTAAACATATGACGTCATACGGTGACGTAGCAGCTTGGTAAGCATGCATGAGCTATCTTCTCCTGGAAAGAATCGACAACACTGACACACAACACGCCTCAAAACGTGTCAAAAGGGACAGAAGGTGAGCACCACGTCTCCACCTGTCAGTGTGTTTGTTTGTTTGTTTGTTTTTCTAGCTTCCTTCCCCTCTTGGACCGGGTCTTAGCACAAACACGTCACGTGGCGCGTGCTAGTGATTTATTTTCACTAAAACGAGCAAACACAACACGTGACTGAAGGTGCCGTATTAAAACGCGTGGCTTGGGTTTGAATAAAGGTTATGAGAGGTGTGTGTGTGTGTGTGTGTGTGTTCTTACCTTGAGTCAGGGAACTGCGGCGTTGTTTTGCTTGCTCAGATGGGGCTCTGCGCGCGCGCGCGTGTGTGTGCGTGCGCGCGGGTGCGCGAGCGCGCGCGTCTATGAGTGTCTCCAGAGCTCATAGCTGGAAAATCTGAGTCGCTCTCACCGCACCATTTATGTGCCGGTATTAATTAACCCTCAAACTCACGAGACCGGCTATGGGTGTGTGAGGGCTTTAAGAACCAACAGCACACACTTGTGTAAAAGCCCAGAACAACCACTCACACAAACACGCGTGCCAACCCTTCCACTAGGCCATACAGTCACGTGCAAGTTCTTACATGGGACACATGTATACTGGATGTCATGAATTATCATGACCGGTTTATATTCAGGGCGGTAGGGCTAATTGGCGTGTCTGCCAGCACAAGGGTCCTGGGGTCGAGCCTGTATGGAGTTTGCATGCTCTCCCCGTGCATGCATGGGTTTCCTCCGGGTACTCTGACTTCCTCCCACAGTCTGAAGTTAAAGTCTGTTGGGCTTTTACACCCTAGTGGCTCATCAGGCCGGTGCTTATCCCCGGTTTCTGTAGCATGAAGCGACTAGGAGTTCAACTCCTGGATGGGACGCTATTCCATCTCGGGTCCCAGTTTTTTTACTGGTACCCATTTATTCTACTGGGTGGACAGAGGCACACTTGTGGTTAAGAGTTTGCCCAGGGGTCTTAGCACGGTGTGGGTGCAACGGGGATTCGAACCCATGAGCTCTCGATTGTGAGCATGGCACCCTAACCGCTACAGCACCGGCCCCACCCTACAGTTGAAATATATGCACATTAAGCTGATGGTGGTTACAACCTGCCCCTCGATCTGAATGGTTTTGTGTGTGTGTGTGTGTGTGTGTGTGTGTGTGTGTGTGTGCTGGCCCTGCGATGGTCTAGTGAGGTGTTCAGGGTGTGCCCTGTCTTCCTTCATCCAATGACGGCTGATATAGGCGCTAGCCTTCCCACGACCCTTACAGGATTAAGCGGTTTGGCAAGTGAGTGAGTTTTATATTCATTATATATATATATATATAAACTGTATTACTCGCTTAGAAACCTGAGCTGTGATTATTTGGCTGAAGCTTTGGTCCAAGAGAGAGCTGAGCAGCTGAGAGTTAAAAGTTTTGCGCCAGGACACGGGTTTATATTACAGCTCACATCAAATCATTTAAAAAAAATTACAGCAATCTGGGCTTTCAGAGGATATGAAACATTTTTTGAAAGGAACTGGTTCATTATGGATTTTAGTACTCCTCTAAGGAATAAAATCTCAGGGTGTGTGCTGCCTTAGGAAAATAAATAAGGATCAGAAAAGGAGAAGGTAAGGATTCCTAACAACCTTGAAGTTGATTACTATTTTCCAAAAACAGGACAACAGCTCATACCTTTTTTTTGCCTGTTAGATTGTTTTGTTAGGGGAAACAATATAGTTCCTGTTCACACTTATATTACAACAACTAATCAGGTGTTATTGTAAGCTAGCCTCTGTTTTCATGTCTTGGAGATAAGTGGTGGCTCAGAGGTTAAGGCGAAGGTCAAGGAGTCAAGCCCCAATACCACCGAGCTACCACTGTTGGGCCCTTGAGCAACGTCCTCAACCCTTAACTGCTTGGTTGTATAAATTATATATATATTTGCTTGTAATATGCGAGTATAAAGTTAGTCACTCTTACTTACTCACGCCCTTAGTAAGACTCTCTTGCTGATTGGGTGATCACAATAGAGGTGCGATAGAAAAGCGACTGATATGAATAGATTTTTTTAGCAAATTTAGAAATTTGCACCAAGATCTATTTCGAAAGATGTATATCTTGCGAAAGTCGCAAGAAGGTTGCGCAACAATTTTTGTGATTGATTTGCAAGTAATTTGCGATTGGTTTGTGGATGTTTAGTGGGAAAAAAGCGAATCTCCTGCTGTAAATCAGTTGCGTTTTGTTCGCTTTTTGTTTTCAAACCATTCACTTTTTATTTGCGCGTTATTAGCGTGAACAAAATGTGAATAAAATATGAATGATGCCATAATATACCGAATAAAGCAGATGCCAGTACATTTCAAACTTTCCAACTCTCCAGCTTGTTACTTTTCCTTAACTTGAGAGGAAATTTCAAACACGTTTGAATGTTTTTGCGAAGGGTTCACGGACTAGGCGACTAAAATGCCATATTGCGAATGTCACATGACAAATTTGAGAATAAAAAGTGACAGCCGTGAACTGCCATTCGCGTTGATTGCTTTTCTATTGCACCTCTAGTGTGAACACCCCCTTAGGGTCAATTTGGAACAGCCAATCAGCCTGATGTGCATGTTTTTAGACTGTGGGAGAAAACCAGAGTACCCGGAGGAAACCCATGCAGGTACAGGAAGAACATGTGAACTCCACACAGAAACCCTGAGCCCGGGAATCTACCGCAGGACCTTGTTGCTGGACCCAGGACCTTGGGCCACCGTGTCACCCTACAGCTGATTTGAAACATAAAATGTAAGTTTGATAATAGTTATAATGCAAAAATTAAAAGATTAAAAACTGTGCCCATAAATAAGTCGAATCTATGTATCATATCTTTTTCAGACACTTTGAGGCTACTTTTAAATACTGGACTCTGGATATGGTTTTTGGTGTTGAGCTGTTCTGTACAAGCAGGCTGAGAAGAGTGGAAAATCAAAGTCTCTTAACTGGATGATGATGCTTTTATGAGGCTCTTACTGTGGTTACTTTTATGAGCAAACATTTTCCTGTTGATGCATGTCTGGATGAAGAACACGTGTAAATCCTAAAGTCACGTGCCAAGGGACACCTGGACAGGAGGATGAGGTCATGTCATATGGTAAACTTTTCAAAAAGTCCGTCTGTCTGTCTGTCTATCTAGTTCTGTATACTATAGACCCCACAGATCTACATGTGTACAACATCTGCAAACTGCTCTAATCTTCTTAGGTGTCATTCTTGTAGACATTCCCAAAAGTCCATTTTCGTGCTTCATTATATGAAGCATGAACATTGCCTTCTGTTTGTGTTAAAATTTTATATTCTCAAGAGAATCCACATCATCTGTGTTTATTTTGTGAATGCTGTTTGGTTGTTAAAACAATTTAGTGAGATTGTTATGTCAAACAGAATGATCTCAATAAACAGGAATGAAAACAGAATCTGGCCAAAGGGAAAGGAAGAATGGGGAGTACACCCTCGGGGTAAAATGTCTGCATCCGTTCATCAACCCCTGTAGTTTTTCCCCCCAGATCACATGACGGCAATAATAAACCCAAACACTTAAGCAATGGAAAAACTCTTGAACAGTGGCATGTAATCAGGGCTATTTTCAGCCCATGCGTTTAAATAAAGTTGTAGGCTGCATGTTGAGGAGTTTAGATTATAAGATTATTATGTAATTTAAGAGACAAAACAGACACAGCAAGAAAAAAACAAAGGGGTACATTTTCCAGAAAATGATTTCTTTGTCACTGCTGAAGTTCTCCAGATTCGGGGCTGCGTGGAAAAATTAGATCACTGAGGTGTTTCTTACAGAAACAGCTGAGCTGGCCAATTTAGAATAAAACCATGTTTTCCTTTGTCTGGGGCAGGGGTGTCACCATTGTGGACAATCATCCCGTTTTTTGAAACCTGTTTCCAAATGTTGGAAGATTACACACAAGCTGATATACTAAACGGTGACAACGGTTATCAACTATACGCGATTATATTGCTGACAGTCTGAGACCGTTGTGGTCGATCACAGATAGTTGAGGACTTAGTTGACGACCATCAGAGATTTTTCTCTGAGCATTATTTTATATTTATTTAGGACAACTCAGAAGTCACGGGCAGTCGCTAAAGAATCAGGGGCAGCCGTGGCCTAATGGTTAGAGAAGTGGCTTTGGGAACTGAAGGTCTCTGGTTCAATTCCCAAACCAGCAAGAAAAATGTGTGGTGGTGGTGGTGGGGGAGTAAGCTGCACCTTCCATTTCTCCACCCTTATGGCTGAAGTGCCCTTGAGCAAAGCACCTTACCCCCAACTGTTCTCCGTTCTCCGCAATGTGTGTGGCAGCCCACTGCTCTGAGTGTGCGCTCACTCTGAATGGGTAAAACGCAGAAGCTATAATTCTCCTTGCGGGATTAACGTAGTATATCGAAATCAATAATCAAATGAGATCGGGCCTTTAAGAGGCCCAGGAATGAAGTGATGCTGCTGCTTTGGAGAGAAATAAAAAGGCTCTTAAATATTAAATCTTTCCTCTGATCAATCAGATTTCATGATGAGGATGTTTTATTGCACAGCAGATTCATTTGTTCATTAATTTTTTACTAATTCAAAAATTTTGTATATAGTGTCTGTTCACTTTCCTTTACAGTCTGTTGGCTTGGGTGTTATCCTGTTCATGTTTGTTATATCCGGATGTTTTATTTGACAGTACACATAAATTCATCCCTAAAGTTTCTTCATCCTCCACTAACATTTATTACCTTAATAAAAAGATACTACATGGACACACTGTCCAAAACTCTTGGTCTCGTCATCTGAACAAAACACAAAATAAATATTTTAGGAGACAATAAGCAAGTGAGGGGAACTCAAGTTTATTAATCAATGCCATATACAGACAAGCATAAAAAGTCAACTATATTAAATGAATGTTCACATTATATCCTAGCAGGGTTTACAGCATATATTGAGCTTGCATTCATAAAAAGCATAAATGAAAAAGAAAAAACAAAACAAAACACACTTTACATAATAAAATAACAAAGACACAGAGCTCAGGGGTAAGTCCAAATACAAGAGTGAGATATAAAATGCTCAAAAGAAATGACAGTAAATTCAATTTGGCAGGTGCTTAAGTAGGAAAAAAGGAAAAAGAAATGTCTGAAGTGAGAGGGAGACGCGAGCCTGCGAGGCAGTGCCACCAAAACACCTTCCTAAAAACGACACTCATTTTTATGGCTTAGATGAATATGGGAAAAGACACTTACCGCAGTGTCCTAGAATTTTTAAAACACATATTAATGGAAGATAATCGATTTCACACTAGTTAACATTTCCAGGAAGTAGATTTATGGCAAAAAACAGGTACATGATTGGCAGTGATGTAGTACAATGCAGGCCTTGCATGGTCTGGTTAATAGATTCACTGTATGATGTTTAAGCCATAAATAAAGTTCCAGGGCTACTTTAAGATACGTGAGTGAGTACAGGGCGGAAATTCAAGAGCAAATATAGCCCTTAAACAGCAATACCTGAGTCAGCAGTCTTTCAGGACTACATTGAATTAATTGCCATTTGTAAACATCTCTGAAGTTAAATGCCAGATTATTATGAAAAAAAAACAAAAAACAAAAACCCCAAAACAGCAAGAACTGTGGGAAAGAAATCGATGCAGAATTCTATTTTTTAAATAAGTAATTTCCTATGTACTCTACAGCACCCCAATAAAAAAATCTGCTGTTAGAAAGACGATTTAATCAAACCAGAACACATTTTAAAAAGGTGTAAACACTGCCTTGCATGCACATTCAACCTCTCTGTAGGAAAACTGTTTAACTGTATGTACGAAAGACAATGAGGTTCACAGAAGGAATAAAAATTAAGTTGATGCAGCATATATCAGGCTTCTGAGGTACTTAATGTCTACACACATTTTAGAAAAGTCACTATTTAAAAAAAAAAAAAAAAAATCCTTTTAACAGAGTATACCTCGTCTTAATTTTAATTTATTTGCCCAAATCTCGAATAGGGCTTTTTTTTTTTAACTGATTAGAAAGTGCAATATATAAATACTGATCATTCTATGCAGCATTCATGCAAAGTTGCATGAGTAATTCAGGTATAAATTCTTTGCTGTGACTATGAATTTCATCGAATTAAAAATATAACCAAACATAAATACAGGAGATGACTGATCTGAAAAGGCACACACACACACATGCACACAAAGTGGATATTTTTAGCTAAACAAAAATATCAAGAACATTGATTTTATTTTTATACCCTTTGTACCTTTTCAATCTTGAACCAACAGAAACCGGCCAGTGTATCAGTAGAGCATAATTTGCAAACACATTTCATCTTTAATTTCAAAGTAAATTCCCTTTGCAAAATGTTGCAAGATACAAGTAACACACAAATCTATTTTAAATAGCTTATTTTCCACCTGCTTACACCTGCTGTGGAGCTTTCAACAAAAAGACTCTTGTTGTGTTTATTGCAGTAATGAATTTTAAAATTTATGGAGAAAAAAAAAGAACCAAGTCTAATGTAAGCATTCAGGCAGAAAGATACTGAAAAGCTGGTTTGTTAGAAATCATGCAGCCAAAAAAAAAAATTTTTTTTAAATAAATAAAAAATAAGTACATACATGCTAGGATTTTTTGGGATGTAGCAAATTTGCCTTTCTGTAGTATTGCAACAGCAAAGCAGTGCTGACTGGGACAACCGAACCCAATTCATGATCCTAAATACGGCGCGTCCCTACTGATGCTTACAGAGAGCACGAAAATCTCAAACAGACAAAATCAAATTGTGTTCAGATGGCACTCTGTAATTACCGTAATTACTTAAAGTAAATAAACCATGATGCACCCTGTAGACAAGAGTAATAAAACAATTATTGCTCTGTGTTCACTCGACCAGGAAACTAGCAATTAGATGGACAATATGGCAAAAAACATGTTGCATAAAAAAACATCTTTGTGATACGATATCTATTTTGCTAACAAGGTTTTACTAACAGCAAAAATAAACCTATTAAATTTATTTTTTGTCCAGTCAGTTGCTTCTTACAGTAAGTCTTTAAAGCAGTGAGAGCTGAAATATAATGATGTGACCATGTCCCAATATCATTGTCATATTGCCCGGCTCTATTAGCAACCTATCCTTGTCCTGTGTCTTACACCAAGCTACCACAGAAGGCATTAACATTTACCGATGAGCATATTTTGGGAAAAAGAAAATCATGATTAACCTATCATCACTACAGTTTTTGTCAAACATTGGTTTACAGTCCCCAGAGAGTCCTTTCACAATTTGGTCCGACATTGTTTGTTGATAGGATATCCATCAACTTGGCAACAATACAGTTCTTTTTCCCTAAAAATGCAATATCTAAAATGCAGCACTGGCTTGAATTGCTTGGTCACTATGATTCTTCATCGATCGTTATGATCACAAATTATGTACTCACCGTCCACTTCTTAGGAATACTGGTACATCTGCACTTTCAAGTAGCCATCTAAATCAGCCTATCACATGGCAGCAGTGCAAAGCAAGAAATAATAATAATAAAAAAATATTCAGGAACAGATTAGGAGCTTCAGTTTACTTTCATGTCAAATGTCAGAATAGGGGGAAAATGGGATCCCTGTGACTTTGATCATGGAATGGTTGTTGGTACCAGATAAGTTTAATTATTTCAGAAACTCATTGATCTCATTGGATTTTTCTTGACCTGTATTTTGTATCTGTATGATTTCATGATTAGATCACTGCATGAATGTACAGATGTACAGGTATACTATAAAATCAATGTTAGCACCCAATATTGTTTTGAGGTAGTTTTTAAGAGTTGGTATAAGAAGCCAGGTGATTAAACTAGTGATCTTTATTTATTAAAACAAAAAACACACACACAAAAAACCCCTCACCAACACACACACACACTTCAGTATTGTGTACCTATAAGTTATTGGTGACCAATGATATGTCACTCCTCATCAAAAAAGAAACTTTGCTGATTTTTAAGTAAAATCATTTTAGCATGTGTACTTTGAAAAAAATCGGATTGCATAAAACGGCATTGGCAAAAGGTTCTACATGGTAACCTGTTAAATAATTTCTTTTTTTGTGTACACATTAGTTACTTAAAGCAGGCTGTTTTCAAAAAACTTCTTGCGTAATGATTCGAGCAAACCTGGGCATCAGGTAATTAAAAACAGTGGCAGTATGGAATTTAATGCTTAAAAAAAAAATTCAGAAATGATAAATGTACTAAAATGTAAAACAACAATATTGCCCGAAATATAAGCAATTCTTACACTGCACCACCTCAAACACAAGCAACAAAAGGATTTGTCCATATGTCAGTAATAATTGTCTAAACATGACTATTAGTAACTTGGTGACACTCATCTGAGCTTCAGCTGATATGTGTATGTGTATTACTGATGCCATGAAAAACCTTCATATACACTACCGTCACACGGTCTGTGGTACGGGCTCACTACAGGGCAGCGCATGGGTTTTAGTTCTCGGTCATGTTTTATTTTCAGTAGACTTGAAGGATTTGAATATCCTTGTTTAGTTACAACCAGAAAGTAAGAGTGCAAACTTAGAGAGATTATTCATTAAAACGCACTATTCGTCTCACTAAAATTCGTTCGATACTTGCCAGACAGGAGGAAATATCAGATCTGTAAAAATCCTGGCTACAAACTGACAGTTTATTGTTATTGATTCACTTTGACATTCTCTTGAATTTACCAAAAGAGGGTACCTCTGCATTGCAATTTCAAAACAGCACCATGCTGATTCTTTTCAGCTCCTTCAAGTTAGCACAAAATGCTGATACAGATTATGTGTTTGTGCTGTGCATAGACACTTTTGGATTCCACTAGACATCATGAACTACTTTCCAAAAAAAACAAACAAAAAAAAAAAACAAAAACAACAAAAAAAACAAAAAACAACCAAACAAACCCCATAACATCCCATGTGAACACAAATGCCAGTTTCACATTTTTAAAGTAAAGCCTACCCCCACTGAAGTCTGTTTACTTTCACAAGATATAAATTCAGTCCTAAAGTCTTTGAGAGAATGAAGTTTAAATTAAAAATCAAACTTACATAGAAACCACGAGGGATCATTCTAAAACTAATCAAATTTGATCATGTCCAAAAAAACTACAATTAGATGAATGGCTTGGAACCCAAATCAGTTTTTGCATAGTTATTCAAATGTCAGGAATTATCATCTGTGTAGTTTAAGATGCTTCACCAAACTGTAATACAACTGCAGTATCCACTAGCGTTTGTGGTGTTTAATGAGGACAACCAGACTTCTGATCTTTACAAAAATAACCCAGTCGACTCCTATTCATATAGTGCAAAAACACCTCACATTTTTATTACATTAGAATTGCATATGCTTAAGAGTTCTGACAATCTAAGGTGCTGGCTTTAAAATACTAAAATCTCAGGTCAAAAAAAGCTGTGATTTACAGAACAAAGCAACGTGGTACTATTGAAAACCAAAGGAAAAAAAGAAAAAGAAAGGTGAAGCAAAAAACAAACAAAAAAAAACAACAACAAAAAAAACCACAACATTTTTGTTCCAAAAGAGCAGCCAGTGGGGCAAGAATGCACAAATGTGAAACATGAATGCATCACTCGGCTGAACATGACCGTCTTCACACTGCGCATGTCCACAAAGATGGAAAATAGATAAGGCTTTTTCAAATACATTTGGTGAATTTCATTTTAACCTTGCAGGGTTACTTCAACTCTCTAAATCTTCAGCACTTTATTACTACTTTACTTAAAGGTATGGCAGCTAATGTAAAAAACTTAAATGGCACCAAGAATAGCCTCTGAACAGATACGCTTTGTCATCATTTCTGAGCCAAATGACACCAAGATGCCCGGAAACTTTGAGAGAAAGAATTTATTTCAACACCACCACTTGTGTAATTATGAAGAAATGACTAACGCAGTGATGTTACCATTATATTAAAAACAGGCAACAAGAGGTAGGACATCTAGCCATTTCCACACAATTACCAATGGTACACGTCCAATGCCCTTCAAAGTGCATCTGCAAGTTTAGAGACCAGCGTCAAATACAAAAAATTATCTAAGTCAAGTATCCGAAACTGAGAACTAATATGCCCCTGCAACACAGTTAGGTCAGAAAATGACAGTAATGACTAACGCTGGTAAAAAGCTGAAGAAACTCAACCTAAAGATTCAGTTTAATAGTTGATTTTTTTTTCTCACCGCGATCTCATGGTAAAAAAATAATTTGTTTCAGGAAAAGGTTTAGCACCGATATTTTGTTGTGCTTTCGTTACTGTAGGATAACAGTATGTTTAAATATTTGTAATCTTTCTTGGCTAACAGGACTAAGTGAAAGTTGTATCTAACTCTGCATGATAATAAAAAATATTATATTCCATAAGCTAATACTGCTACAACAGAAAGGGATTTTCTCTATGCAGTCTATTAAAGCTTAAAATTACTACAACACTCATTATCTAAAGTCATTATATACACAAAAACAACCTAAAATCTCTTGGTTACAAATGCATAGGTATAAAAGTTTAAAAATGTTCAGCTATAGGTTATTTAAAGTTAAAAGTGAAACATGTTGGGAAGTTTATCAACATTCCAATAATTTTTGCATTTATAGCAGGATAAAAAAAAGCCTACGATAGCAGTTTAATTTTAACGAATTATTGAATCATTTGCTAATATGCCCCACAATCTCAAAAGCCTTTAAGCAAAAGCTGAAACCACTTGCCTACTGGACAAACCCAATGACACTACAAAGCTCTTGAGAAGAGCTTCAAAAGCACCAGAGATGCTAAAGAGTTGCACAATAGGAGTCTGCGAATTCAGGACTAATAATATGGTCAAAAACCTTGTATGGTAAAAGCTATTGCGTTATCACTGACATTTGGGCAAAAAAATAAGGTGCATAACACATTCAAGTGTAATGTGGCTAAACAGATATCTACACGCAACACACACTTTCTTATAACCCTCAAAACCTCCCAATCATTAAGGCCATGGTTCCATGAGCCATCAGTCTGTGTACAGTTCTAAACCTTAAACAATATGCAGCCCACCATCTTGGACATAATTAGACAGATCAAATAATAATAATTATTATAATAATAATAAAAATCAAACTATAATAATAATTATCTGTGCTTTACATCATGATTCATGCACCACAACAGTGTACGAGGCTGATCACAAGACACTTAAAGTAACACTCCAGAGTTTGTTAAAATCTCTATCTACTGCATCTCTATAGCACAGACAGTTAAAAAAATAACTGTAGAGTTATCTAAGATTACTTCAGCTTACTTTTTTAAAGAAGAGGCCCAAGGGACATTGAGGAGTCCTAAAGGGGATGTTTGAAAAAATGTCTCTGTAAACTCCTTAGTCAAGTATTGGACTTTATATCTAAGCAGTACATAATGTTGAGCAAATGGGATGCACACAGAAACAAACAGGTAAGGGCATATAATCTTCAGAAAAGTCTAAGTAATCAGAAATTGCTTTTAAATCTACTGCCCAAGTGGTGGAAAATAAAATAAACCTACATCAGAAAAAAATCTTTGATGTCTGTCTCATCAAGGTGTTATTACTGACCTTGAGTATAGTTGGGTAGTGTACATGCTTAAAATCATCAGATGTATTTAGGTTTTCATTATAAGTAAGTTTCACAGAAACTGGCTTTCTAACCTTTTCGGAAAAGTAATTCTTATTAACACCAATCGGTCATATTGTGGACTACAAAAGCAGTAGATAGATATTAGTTAAAAAACAATAGAGTGGTCCTTTAAGAAAGCAAAGCTTCAGGCTGGACTTGTGGTAGAAAAGAAAAAGAAATTAAATAATCAGCAGTACATACAGAGTAATCTCACACACAAGATATTAGTACTCCTCTTTTGAGTCTAACAGGGTAGTCTAACAGATAGATGTTGGGAAAAAGTAAAAGGAAACAGATGTAAAAAAATAAAAATAAAAATTTAATAACAGGTTTGGTTTTAAGGGTGCTGGTCTCAGGACCTGGTCCTGTTGTGATGATAATTCCCTCTTTAGACCCAGACAGCTGATTGTCAAAACACTCCTCTCATGGTGAGAGAACGACAGATTTCTGGCTGATTAACCTTCCACTGTCCCAAACGAACTGCTCCTGGTGTTCTTATTATACTATAGAGATTTGGTTTCCAATATCATCACAATCTCTTGGATATTACTCAAGAAACCATCTTATACATCTATGGTAGCATGACCAACTTGATGACTAACAAAAAGACAACACTGACATCGATTTGCTAGTACACGTGAAGAAAAAGAAAGAAAGAAAAAGAATGAAAAAAAAAAAATCAGCATGTACTTGCATCCTGAAGTTGTGCCCATCTAAGTCAGTGCTGATGGAAGTTCCACTTTCTTGCAAGCTTAATGGTATAATTTCATGAAAAGTTCTATTCCATCAGCCTTGGTATAATCAGAATTACCATCATAATCATGTAAAAACCAAACTCAAACATGTCAGTGTAAAAGCACAGAACGAAGGGACAAAAAGATTTTTGCCACTCAAATAAATACAGATTAAAAGAAACTTTGAAAGTGTGAAATGTTGCCAGTTATCTATGTGCACATCTGGAGGCCCCCCCAAGATGAGCGGGGCATGTTAAACATACAGACACATGGTGTTTGAGGATATGAGACTCAACTTGGCTGAGCTCAGGCGAAGTACATGGTGCGCAGTGTGTCCTGGTGGATCTGCACAGCTTTGGCCAGGGCCTGCTGATCTCGACCATTACTTTGGCCTGATGTGTGGCTTCCTTCAGCACTGCCAAGAGACAAGCAAATAAATCAGTATGTATCAGTTTGTAGACACCCATGTGCCTGCTTAGCACCCCCTTCCAAATTTAGTCTGTACTTTGCTTGAAATAATAACCATTATAAAAACTTTAGCGAAGGAGGCAGTGATGTGATATCAGGTAAGGAGGCCCTTCGTGGATCTCACTTTGGGATGGGCCACAGTCATATCAGTAGAAAGACACTGTAATGCTACAGCGGACAAAGACATCTTACACAATGGTGTGCTTCCACCTTAGTAGAAACACATAGGTGTTACGATCTCGCACAACAGTCTGGTTTTGCCGATTGTCCGTAGCTTCAGAGAATGGTTCAGAAGTGGGTAATAATTTAATTATAGAAAAATGCTACATAGGTATATACAACTACATCATCCAGTGTGACACTTCTATTGCAACAGCGGCTGGCGTCTGCTTTTCAGCCTTGCTGACCGCCAAACCCTCCTGGGTTGGGTGTAGTATGCTTAAAAGCATGTCACGTTTCACAATATTTAGTTTTAGTAACAGACTATTAGAATAATAATGCTGTATTTTAAAAACTTTGCCTTGAAATTTACATTTATAAAAGAAATCTGTATATCTGACCATTTTTAAGAGTCACTATATAGTATTTTAACATCTAATCAACTGCTTAACTGTATAGTAAATCCTATCCGTTATATCAACCAGGCCTGTATCAAGGACTGGTAAGTTTCATGACAAAAAGCCTTCAGGGTTACATACCTGTCATGTTCCTTGTCTACTAGGTGATATCGTGCTCGGAATGCCACGAGATGAGCATAGTAGGCAGGTGCAGGAATGGAGACAGAGCGGGTACAGCGCACATAGGTGTGGCACAGCTGGTAGGTGAGTACCTGTAGCTCATCTGAAGTAAAGTGGTTGTCATCCCACAGCACATGATAGTGAGATGGTCTGCTAGTACCCTGTGGAATATATCAGTGTGGAAGGGTTGATTCGGTTCCTTTTCTAAAACTGAGCTCACATGATACCAATCATGATCCTGATTTGCTCCAATCATTAATCCGGTAAATTTATACAATATTAGAGACACATCGGAACAACACTGGCACAAATCTGAGTGACATGGGTATAGACTGTAAAAACATTGGATGAAACATCAGAATCACATCGGTACATATTGGAATAAAATCAGGTGAAACATCTGAATATGATTGGCTCAAACTGGGATCACGATTGCACCTTTAAATGTCAATAGATTCCAGAACTGCACAGTAGTTAAGAAACTTGCCGCTAAACGCTCACATATCAATATTTCACTTGATCCATGTAACTTTTTATTAAAATTGCTATATTAAAAGAGATGGAACTGTTCTGCAGTGTCTACGTTTCTTACTCTCCTTGCAAACCTGGCAACTGAATCAGCATTTAAACATGCAAAATGTACTAGAAATGCCCTGCAGATATAACTTCAAACATCCCATGACGTTCATACCTGAATACCAGCATGGCTGCACAGGTAAAAGTCAAATTCTGTTGGATGAGTGATTTTTGTGTCGACTGTGGTGCCGGCGGGGATGTTCCCACTCTTCCCAACCTAAAGCAAACAGAACCAACAAGTTACCAAAAAATGCCGAAGAGCACATTTCAAGAAGTATAATACACAAGACGTTAGTGAAATAACCAACCCTTTCATTCCTGTCCATACAGAAAAGTCTGGTGTGGTGTCTCTTCTGGACTACTACAAAAGTGATGCCTGGCTGGTAGTCTTTTTCTAGCTTAATACAGGCCTCACGGATCGCTAGTAACTCATGTTGTAGAACCTTGAGAAAATCAAGAGTCAGTACATAATGAATATGATATACAGGGTTTTAAAAGAAAATGTCCTGTATACAGTGGGTCAGTAGTATACCTGACTGAATTGACCTTCTGAAATGCCATCTCTGTAGTAGATAATACGTGTAGGTTTGAAGCGAGTTGACTTGTAGAACTGGATCAGTAGTTCCCTAACCATTGCAGCCATGTCCTGAATGATATCTTGGCGGTGCTGCTGAACCCGCACTGTGGCGCAATATCGGCTCGGGTGAGCATCCATGCTGCCGACCACCTAAACCATTCAAGAGAATGAATTTTAAGCAAATTGTTGATTATTTCTGTATAAGTTGGTAAACTATTGCTTTATAGCAGTGCATTTGTTCAAACTTAACAAGCCTCTTCATTAACAACTAAAAAGGAACTTCTACAGCAGACACTACCAATACATGAATTTCTGAAATGTATGTTTATATAAAAATATTTATTTGGCATTAATGGAAATCTCCACTGTGTCCATGCTATGTAATACCCAGACATAAAGTTGTTGTTCCTTTAATTTTTCCACACTGAAAAGCTTTGATGCAGTTTTTCTCTCACATGACAAGCTGTGTTTTTATTTTATTATCTTCCTTATATGAAAGAGAAAAACTGCTGATGCCAACAATATATCCAACTGTAAACAGATAAAAAGCAGTTTAAAAATTATTAAAACTAGAAATGCAGCCTCGAATGTTAAGAGGCATTTTTGATGAATTGACCTCTGTGACCTTAAAAAATAGGTCACAGTGACCCAGTTTCGACAGGCTGGTCAGGCATTCTGTAGGGGCCATTCAACATCTATATAAAATAAATCCATAAAGAACAGGCACTGCTAGAGTGTTAACAAGAAGTATGTGAGGTGACAGCGGACGCAGCGACTGCCAGCCAGTGAAAACATAATACCCAGTACGCTTCATGGGGGATACAAACAATCCTGTGCAATATTTGACATGTCAGACTCTTTATGTGACCCCTGTAACCTTGAAATTAGTTCAAGGTGACCCAGTTTTAATAGGCTTGAAGACCGTGTCACCAAGTATAACTGGTATAAATTAGAAAAACATCCAAGAAAACTGCAACCATTAGAGTGTTCAGAGGCATTTTTGATGACTAGCCTCTGTGACTCTGAAAATTAGGTCAAGGTGACCCAGTTTCGATAGACTAGTAGGATGCATCCTAGAGACCATCCAATATAAATACAAAATTTCAGGAGAAACTGGCACCACCAGAGTGTTAGCAAGCAAGCGTTGGCGGTGGCAGTGGATGCAGACAGCCTCTGAAAACATAGTGTCCCGTACACATCGCAGGGGATATGATTATTACACATGCAAATTGATGCACATTTTGGGACCTTACCAATGGTAAATAAATTAAATTTGACATCACACCATCCTATCATAGATCATTATCCTGTACAGCTATGCTCTACCCATGTATTTATTATGAAACAATTAAAGAACATTATTACTCAGATATATACATTGATAATCTTTCAAACAACTAATTTATTTTGCAGGTAGCAAGGCAACATGGCTGAGGCATGCTTGGAAAAAAATTGTCCTCTAGCAGAGATAAGAAGACTGACAAATTTTTCTAGAACTTCATCCCCACAGTCTCAGATTTTACAATACCAGTTTGAACTTACTGCAGCAATGGAGGGTTTCTTTCCATCGCCTGCAGGAGGATGAGTCACATCCGCACCAAGGAAAATTACAGGCTGCTGGAAAACCATGGGCCTAGAGAGTAAAATATCAAAGCTTAATCTCAGACAAAAAGCTCCTCCAACTTATCAAACTAAAATCCTGCTCATATAAGCGTCATCAGTAAGATCTGCAAGGTGCTCACCTTCCCTGTGGAAGTAGAATGTTGTTGACTCCTCCCAGTTTAACGTTGATTTTCAGACAGAGGTTAGACAGTGTCTGTGGAGTGGTTTTCTGGACATTCTTCACCTGGACACACTGAGTGGCCATTCCTAAAACCGTGTCCCCTACACGCTTAACCTCCGCTTTGAGAACATGAGACAGAGAAACCAGGTTACAACCCATGTAACCGTGCAGTAACATTAACCATTAAAAATACACCTTCAACAACCGACTTACCATAAACAGGCGTCTTCCCTGGGAGAATGACCACGACTAACTGCAGGCCTTGGTAGGTGTACTTCAGGTGTTTAAACATGGGTTCCACACTGTCCGCTCCCTGAGCATACTTACAAAAGCATGGCTGGCCTTGAATGGGCATTCCGGCATCTCGAGAAATCTTGCGCAGCTGGTCTGTAAATGCTCTGTGAACGACACAGAATCAAAGGAATAAAGTAATGACTTTTAGTGGCAGAACAGGGCAACAATAACTGTACAAGGTTATTGGTTCAAGAATCCAATAGTCTTCAATAAATAGCACTACTGGAATATAAAACTCATAACCTTCTTGGTCACTAGCACAGAATATAAACCTGTGCCCCAGTCTTTAAATTCTACACTGAAACAATAAGTACATTTTGAATAATAAGTTACTACGAAGCTAAACACATAAGCTAAGCATATAAGCAAACAGGGACTTACTTTAATAAGAGTTCTGTGCATTGCCTTTGTGGAGCAAAGCAGGCAATGGCCCAAACCTTGATCTCTATCCCAGTATGAAACTGCTTGTTTCTCATATCCCATACACCTTGGATTGGGGTAGCTATTGCCTTGTTCTGGTTAAAAAAACAAAACAAAACCCATATATAAATCAATAAGCTATATGTGTATATATTTATCGCACACTATTAAACTATTGTATCACTTAAAAAAGAAAAAAGGTTCGTACCCGTCCTCCGTAGAGAATTGATGGTGCCTGGAGGACTCGGCCATTCACTTCAGTCATTTCATCTCTTACCATGATCCCAAACTCGCGCACGTAAGGGTCACTATTAAAGTTGGCACTTCTCATCTGTAACACATGCGAATCAAAAAAGCTGTAAACATTTTTTCAAGTCAAGACAGGTCATCAACTGTACATTTGACAGCAAATACACGGCACAGAGATGAACGGACCAATTTGCTGATTTCGTCTTGACGGTCTGGCGCTGACCGGGCTGTGGCACGAATCATAGTGGAGGTCTGATTGTCTGTCAGTTTCTTGATGCATCGCTGTCCAGCCACTATGTTACAAACCTAGAACAAACCAAGGTGAGGCCAGGTGAAAAGAACATGAAAGTAGGTATTAAATGTCCTCCTTACAATATAACATAGTTTGACTAACCTCAAGAGGAAGGTACGTGTGCTTTTGCTCCTGTCCGACTTGTAAACATGGGAGATGAGGATATCGAAGTATCAGTTTGTATTTATCTTTGAAGTACTGTGCCACCGTGCATTCAATGGTCTGCCCATTCTCCTGTTGTAAGGGAAACCTGCGCCAGGCCACAAGAAAAAAAATACTACTAGTTCACAACGCTTGCTTTGCACTTCTCTCTCTGTTCTTGTAAGAATGAGAGAAAATGTGCCCTGAGGTTCACATAGGTGCCTTCCCACATACTTGTAAATAAAGTGATCATGTTTGCCAGTCTATCATTTCATTTGTAATACTACGCTGTATGTTATTCACTTTTCAGGTAACGGAACTACTCTAGAGATCATTCTAAACCACACTGAGACAACCCGGCTCAGACAATGGTGAAATCCCTCATCTGTGATTGCTGTATTCTCACCCTGCCTAAATAATGTGCTAAATAACAATCAAACTGATTAAACACAGCTGATGTGGAACACATCCTGACACCTAAGTTTGCAAACTTCCAGGAATTTTCGGGGTACACCCTGGACAGATTGCCAGGCCATCGGAGGGCAACACACACCACCATTCACACTCACACCTACAGGTGATTTGAAACAGCCCATTAGCCTACTGTGCATGTTTTTGGACTGTGGGAGGAAACCGGAGTACCAGGAAGAAACCCACGCAAACACAGGGAGAACATGCAAAGTCCACACAGAAACGCCCGGGCCCAGGAATCGAACCCAGGCCTTCTTGCTGGTTCTTACTGCCTACAACAGCATTGTTCAATACATTCTCACAAATTTTTTTTTACTCTTTTTATCAGGAGCCCTTTTAGACAAAAGTGGCGGTGTATAATCTTCACTGTACACCACTGTATAAACACACATAGATGTACACACAGACACACACCCCATAGACACGTTGACTGGCGGCTCCAAATCGCCCCTAGGTGTGAGTGTGAATGGATGTACGTGTGTTGGCCCTATAATGGCCTGGTGAGCTGTTTAGTCGGCTGAGATGGGCTCTAGTCTCCCCACGACTCTAATTAGGATTAAGTGGCTTAGAAAATGGATGTGTGTGCGTATATATATATATATATATATATATATATATATATATATATATATACATATATATACACAC
>JAOUQZ010000028.1:6990125-7000512 GCA_028564935.1 Neosilurus hyrtlii
ATATATATATATATATATATATATATATATATATATATATATATATATACACATATATACACACACACACACACACATACATACACACACACATACATATACACGCACACATATACATATACACGCACATATATATATAAAAAGCTCTTACGTCTGGTGGCTAGCCGGTCTTCTGGTTACATTACAGACTCTGTATTTCCTCTTCATCTGCCCACAGTGAGTGATCTCTACTTTCAGACCTGCAGGAGCACACGAAGCAAGAGAAGATAAAGGTGCTAATGTGGGGATTTAAATAAAGAAATCATCAGGAGATTTATAAGATGTACTTACCCTTTATCTCCTTAGTGAACTTGACTCTTTGGGAATCTGTTAAGGGCTTCTGTTGTTCATCGATGCTTTTAAAATCCAAAACCTCACACATAAACTCAATCACTGGTTGGGCTTTGTAGAATGCCGTAGCCGATACTAGGAAAACAAACAAACAAAAACAAATAAATGTAGACATTTAAATACCTACATTCATAAAATCTATGCAAACACACTGACTCGCCATACCATCAATGTTAAGCATCATTTTCCAAAGCGATGGACGAACAGACTGGTGGAAGCCAAACCAGACTTCCCTTCCTCCACCAAGAGGGTTGGAGCAGCCTTCAGAAGGAGTGAAGAATGAGCGGCCAACAGGTGTGTACCTGGGGTGAAGACAAACAGCGTGCTTACTTTAATCAATGAAATAAAGAGGTACAGCTGACTTAAATGTGCTTTGTAACGTGCAAATTTATACATTAAATTATATGACGGTACTGTGGTGAAATGTCAGTACTGCTGGTAATACTCACAAAATTACCAGTTTTATTTTTATATCTCATTGAAAATTGCTCAGACGCCATCTATTGGTCAAAACCAGCCTTGCAAAGGGAGTACCCTTTGGTCCTTTCTTACCCAAGTCATGTTATACATATATTTGAGACATGAGACACATCATTTAAATTTTGTCGGGTTGGCCATTTTTGACACAAAGTTATTGGCTACTATTGAAATATTCCAAGTTCCAACAATTCCATCTGTAACTTTACTGATAAATGACTAAAACACTAAGTTGACCTCCTTCAACAGTCTTTATTTGATTCGAAGATAAAAATCAACTTGTCCACCTTCATCTTCATGCAAGATAAATTATTGCATTACTAGCTTAAACACCAGGAAGCATTTTATTTCGTTTTTTTTTCTTAAAATCCAAGAACTTCAATCTGATGTTAAATATAACAGCGTACTAATTAAATGGTCACTTAAATAAGCTGTTCAGTAGTTAACTTAAATTAACTACTGAAATTAGACAATGATCAGTAAATTGCATATTATAAACACATGTAGAATTTATTCACTCAGGGGTTAGATAGTTAAAAAATTACAACTGTGTTAGATTACCAAACAGTGCCATCTTGTGGTGACGGGTAAAGGCACACTGATAAAGACAAACTGGAATAGCAAATTACAAATGTGACCATTTCCAGCATAATATGAATTAAGAAGGAAATTTGACATGCTAAGATATTGCTATATTTGGAAAGAGAATTTAATATGCTTCAAATTTAGGTATAATACATGATTATAGCATGAAAATTGTCTGAGTTAGTCACTAATCAGTAAATGCTACTTTTGGCAAAACAGCACTTAGTTACAGAACCAATTTCTGAATGTCCTCATTTGAAACTCCCTAGCATCCATACCCGAACTGAATCCGGCGTTCAACCAATGAGCACAACCTTCCTAGCCTCTTCCTAGCAACAGATGAGTTCTATTTACATCCAGTCATGTCTGTTTTGAGGCTTCTCATTGATTTATTGTTACATGATTCAGGGAATCCTTCTGGATTCGTAGAATATTCTGGAACCTAAGGTTGGATTCAAAAGAAATTCTCATCAGGCTCTCCCCCCAAAATTGTCGCGCCATCAATTTAAAAAATAAATTAATAAAATATGCTTATAGCCGGCAGTGGTGGCCTGGTGATAAGGTGCTGGATTACTGATTCAGGGGGGATTCAAGCCCCACTATCAACGGGTTCTCACTGCTGTCCTCCCAGTGCAGCTAACTGGGTTATCAAATGCCGGCCATGTCTCTCACTGTCTTTGGTGGGAGGCATGTAAAAGAACCATTGCTGATTTTTGTCAAGAGTAGGCTGCATAGCCGTCAGCGTGTTTCTGCCCTGCGATGGCCTGGCGAGCTGTCCAGGGTGTACTCTGCCCTCGCCATGACATGACATGCTTATAGCCTCGGAAAACGTCTTAGAAGAGGTAAAAATGACACAGGAGGTGATTTTGTGTTAGATGCTGTGATTGTGAGACTGGTTTAGTTCTGCTTGAAATGGTTCTATTGTCTAAATATTTTCAGAACTGCAAGGCTGCTGTTCTACAGTCAGTTGATTAGAGTTTCAGAGTTTAATGCATGTTAAATGTACATGTAAAAGACTGGTCAGCTAGGGTGTATTGTATAGCTTCAGTTACTTTACCTACATATAACTTTAAAAGCTTTTGGGCTTCGTCAGTCATCTTATTTCTCTATTAAAAAAAATAGAAAGAAAAAAGGACAAAAAAAGTGCGCCACATTTAGGTTTTCAGAAGGTTCTGATGATAAATTGGGATTTTTTTTATCTGGCCTAATAGGGAAATACCCCAAGCAATTACAAAAGCGGATTGAAAATCAGCAAAATAAGTGGATATTTCCATTGTTTTACAACAACTTTCTTAAACAAGTATTTTAGCATGGATAGATGGTGTTTACGGAAATCTGTACTTGGTCGTGTTGATGCTTTGAAGGATATTTGTATTTTTGGTGATTGTGTTTTTGTCCAGGTAAGCCATTTTCAATTTACTTTGACTCTTACTCAAAACACTACCTTGCGACTTAGTCCATGTTATGCTGCAGTGGGTCACAAAAAAGTGGTTAAAGTAATTTAAAGTAATTAAAGTAATTTAATTTTACTATGTAAAGCTGCTTTGTGACAATGTCAATTTTAAAAAGCGCTTTACAAATAAAACTTATTTGACTTGACAAATGTGCTCAAAAAATGTCTAATTTAACAGAATTATATTCTATAATATATGGGCGTTAGCAATTTAGAACACAACATGTTTACAAAGGCATTGTACAATAATTTTCAGTTACTCAGCAGGGAACATCTGTACTGTTAAACTGAACCATGTGTTTTAAAGGTCTGATCCATGGAGATAAAAATATATCAACTGACCTCATGGAGGGCAAATGTCTCATGACCACATCTAGAGCCTGAATGGACTCAAAAGGGATGCTTGGCAGTCGTCCCAACAGTGCTTCATGGAGAGCTTGCAGACTGACACAGGAAACCCACTTTATGGCCACTTTAAAGATCCTATCTTTCCCCTCTGCAGGGATCGTCACCTCCAGCTCAACCTGAGACAAAAATTACACATCTGATAACTGTAACGATTCTTACTAATGCACTTTTATATCCAGTCACACTGATCACACATACTTCAGTCCAATATCCCTTTCACAATGCGGGGATTAGCACTTAAACTCGTTACCTGTAAAAAGGACACTCACCTTGTCTCTCCCTATGGGTAAGGGCATTGCCGTATATAAATTCTTCCTCCCGTCGTACACAGGCTTTCGGTCACCAAAGATCTGCGTTTTAAAGTGCTGGACCATGTGTTCAACAATTTCACTGGAAAACAAAAGATGTTTTTTTTGGAGACAAAGCTCACTGTGATGGTTCAACATTGAAGTTTGATTGAAGAGCTTCGAGTTACCGGTTGACCCTGCGTGGGCACTTTTCAGGCTTGATGTCAATGTCGTAATGGTACACCTCCAGTTTGGGGATCTCCATCTCAAAGAAGTTGGCCTGCAATTTGATTGTCCGACCCATGGTGCCAAAGTCTGGCCTCTGTGGTGGTTTGAACACATACTCTTGTGGTGGTGGGGTCAGAGGAGCTGCTGAAGTGAACAGATATGACTCATTAGCTGTATTCTTATTTAGTATCAACATGGTTAAGGATCAGCTTTATTGGCACACTGAACATCATTTGATTGAACTGGTTGACTGTTGCTCTTTAGAAGACCATTTGTATTTATGAGAGAAAATATGTACAGAAATATAAAATCTTACAGTGACACTAGTAATATATGTCAGACAGTGATGATGGAATATAAAGCTAAAATTTCCTTAGACCTGACTCACATGTAAGCG
This sequence comes from Neosilurus hyrtlii, assembly GCA_028564935.1. Lineage (NCBI taxonomy): Eukaryota > Metazoa > Chordata > Actinopteri > Siluriformes > Plotosidae > Neosilurus > Neosilurus hyrtlii. The sequence continues at coordinate 6,994,351 of JAOUQZ010000028.1, forward strand.
ATCTGGTCCGAAAATATAAGCAAAGTTTATTTTGAGGGGAACTGAATAAATTCAAAAAACTGGAATTTGCATATTTTCGGAAGTAGTCGGTTGAATTTGAGGTAAATGACCTGTATTCGGGGTCTTATAGAAAAATTTTTGGTACCTGCTCAAAAATTTGGTGCTAAATTAGAATATGCAAATTCCAGTTTGATATAAAAGATATTATCAGGGCTTTGATATCAAGCCGGCAGTATTTCCAGCTACTGAATTTCACTTTTGTTTTCAAAAGAAAAAAAATCGGCATACGCAACGTGTCTCTTGCCGTCTCACACACGTATCATATTATAAAAATTCAATATTATTTCTAAATATAAATGGCTGTTCCGGTGTCAGAGTACTTACTGCTAAAGCTGCTTTTCACAACAGACAGAGGAACGCGCATCTCAGATCCGTTACACTGGATTTTTTGTGCTATGATCTCTGCCCCAGTCTTTGGGATGTATTGGAGGGGATATATGGAAAGTACATACAGGCTATGCAGTAATCTATTCAGTTTACTCAGTGAACTGCTGTATTATTTTTTTATTCACCTTTACCGGAATCACTAGTTCAACTTGTACTTCCCACATAATCTCTCCACTGATATAATACAGGATTTTCCCTTATCAGTGTGAGTTGGAAAGCTGATTTAGTCTGTTATGTACGTCCAAAATTTATAATAAATCCCCAGGTTTATTATTAAAAACCTCTTCCAGGTACTTATGCACTGATCTGGCATGGAATGAAGGCATCGCGGTGGAAGGTGAGGGTTTTTACGAGCGGCTCCGCGCTCCACTATTTCACATACACTTCCGTGTTTTTGCTTCAAATCGATAGACGCAGGCTGAAACAAAGCAGACATGAGCCGCCTTCTGTGTCATATTTAAGCTTGAGAGACTGCTGCAACTTTTAGCGGCTCTCCTGCTACTCAAAAACAATTTGAAAGCCCTGTTATTAATTATTAGATATTCGAAGGTTCATTTCTAACATAACGGCGGTATTTTCTACCGAAACTATATCGTGACTATATCGCTTATATCTGATTCAGCCCTTAGTAATATAGACTCAATCAAGTCAGAAGATAATCCTTACAGCACATCCACTGATTTCACTCACTCATTTGCCGAACTACTAATAATCCTCTTAGGGTCACGGGGAGGCTGGTGCCTATCGCAGCCGCTACTGTGCAAAGGCAGGGTTCACTCTGAACAGTCCGCCAGACCATCACAGGGCAACACACACAACCACTCACACCTAGGGTCAATTTGCAACAACCAGTTAGCCTAATGCACATGTATTTGTACTGTAAGAGAAAACCAGGACACTCAGAGGAAACCCACACAAGTGCAGGGAGAACATGTAAACTCTACAAAGAAATGCCCAAGCCCGGGACTCAAACCCAGGACCTTCTTGTTGAGAGGCAGACACCACAGTGTCGCCCACCCTTTAACGTATTTAATGATAATAAAAGGTTTTTAAGTAAAGGAGACCTTTTATAAAGTCAGTGCTGGTTAACAAATTTGACTGACCGTAAAAACAGACCACCCTTACACACGTCAAGTACAAAACCAATAAAGACATATGTCAAACTGAATCACATCCAACTTGCTTACACTGTGCAGACATGTACACAAGACACTATGCAAGGGTGTGTGTGTGCGTTTAAAACACACTTCAACATAATGTCTAAATAAAGATTAAAAAATAGCCATTATATGTGCTATTATAGAAAACAATCAATGACAAACCGTGGTGTGCGGCAGCCTGAAGTTGATTATTTTATTTTTTTGATTATGTGTTATCCCCAAAGTATTATATTCTAGAGTATTTTAGAGGAAAGTTTTAGAAAGCAATTTCCTAATGGCGACATTTTCCTCCAAATGTATTAAAAAGCATGGCATCCTTCCAAAAATCCTAAACTTTCCTTTAAAGTCTGCCCTATATTAACAATAGCATTAGCCTTAGATTATGTAAGATCTTCACTACACATAAATTTAATCAAACACTTCTGCCCAATTAACGGGATCAGAAAACAATGCCATAACAGCATGTGTAAAGAAAAAAAAAATCCCCAAATCCTTCTTTACTGGGTATCCAAAGAGACATTTTCAAATCTCACTGTCATTATTTCCAGGTCAAATGTACTGGCTGTAGTTGAATACACCTCAGTCACTTTCACAAAACAGAAAAATTCTCAACAGGCACTCAGCGACTCAACAGGCATGAGAGGAGGTCAGGGTGAGGGTGGTGTGGGGGTGTCTCTCAACCCAGTTTATCAAACACAGAAATGTGACGTTTGGAAGATAGTCACATGTCGCAAACTGGCTCTCACCCTGATCGGCGCTGCAGACTCGCACAACCCTTTATCTAAAGACCACAGAAACAGCACAAATGTCTAGAAATCTGCCCCACCTACACCATATCCAACATGCTCTCTCACTGAAACTCGAGTTTGTGAAAAGATATGACGATAAAGGATGGTTATAGTTTGAACCATTTTTACATACATTCACATGAAATCCAAGGATATCAGTTTTATGCAAAATGTACAAGTTTGCAACGACACCCACACCAACATTTAAGCGCAAAGTATTATGTTTAGAAATATAATTATCCAAAAAATAAAGAATCTGTATCAAATCAAATCTGGCTCTCCAACTAATTTCACGTGGCCTGTGAGAGCTTTAAAAGTATATGATTATCGTGGATTATTTGCATCTATTGCCATGAAACGTAATTCATCATCCACCCACTAGATGGTGCCAACCTATTTAGTAAACAGCGAGCTATTCATGACTCAGAAAAGATGGCAAGCTAGCTTAGCAATGTCAAGCATTGTCAGAAAAGGAAAGCGAATAAAGGAAAAGGGGTCATATGCGTAAACTAATATTGCCATGCAGATTTCATGGTTGCCCCTTTTAGAATAGATGTTGACTGATATTCTTTCCTCAAAGACCTCGAAATTTAGGGATGTGACCCTCAGTGTAAATGGGTCTGACACCCTTGGTCTAAACCATCAAATGTTGGTCAGAAGACTGAAATCAAAACTCCAAAATTACTGAAGCAGAAGTGACCAAGTGTGTCGTCGTCCTCCACAACATGAAACGATTGTGTCTTATGTTGTTGGTTAATCCAACCACATGTGCGTTAAATCTTTAGTTAACGGCAGCTTATTAAACATATTTTTACACACTTTTCTAAATCAATTTTACCAAAAATTATTTTATTTTCATTCTATAATCTGATTACATATCTAAGCTGATAGGATAGTTTAAAAAAAATCTCAATTAAAAAAGTATCCAGCAGACTGGACAAATAATAATATAATATAAAATAACTCAGCTCGCACTTATTCTCTTTTTGATTCTTAAAGTAAACGTCTCATCGGGTCAGAGTTCACCCTATTAGTCATAAGGGGAAAGGTCAAATGCCATTACAACATAGTGTAATGTCTGTGAACTAGTAAACATTTAATTGTCAACTGATAAACTGTTCCTACTGTTTAGGCAGGTTGGTTGCTTATCTGGATCTTTGTCAGGAAGGAACTGTACTGGACCTTCACAGGATTACTGATGATTCGATACCTGGTGTTTCATACCACAGCAAATCAGAAGTTCTGATGCTGAGTACTGCTACCACTATATGATATCTGGGCCTCTATATTTTATGCCTTTAAAGCGTAGATCTAAAGTCTAAGATCTGTCCAAGCCAGATCTAAATCTAAAACTAGTAATGCTAATACTTTAGAGGAGCACAAAATAATGTCCGACGAACACATAGCGGCATCAGTGACAGGAGAGCTAAGTGAAAGTGAAAGTGAGGACTGTGATGACGAGCCGGAACCCACATTTAAAATGAATGTGACAAAAGAATGTGCTGATTCGTTCCTTAAGTTTGTGGAAACACAATATTGTGTATTGAGTGTCGGATAAGTGTTGTAAAAGTTTGGGACTGCTGCTGAATGATGGCGTGGGGCTGGTGGCGTAGCGGTTAGGGTGCGGGGCTCACGATTGAGAGATCATGGGTTCGAATCCCCGTTGGACCCCCACCATGCTAAGACCTCTGGGTAAGGTCTTAACCACAAGTGTGCCTCTGTCCACCCAGCAGAATTATTTTTTTTTTTTAAAAAAGAGTAAAAATACTGGGAAGGTAGCCTGCGACGGACTAGCATCCCATCCGGGAGGAGTTGAACTCCTAGTAGCTTCACGCTACAGAAACCGGGGATAAGCACTGGCCGGATGAGCCACTAGGCTTGGGTGTATAAAAGCCCAACAGACTTACTGGGAAAGTGTAGGGACCCTGGACATTAGTGACTGTCGGACTTTTGAGGTTCCAGGACAGCCTACCCCCCTTATTAATCCGGCAAATCGAGGGTGAAGTGTACATATTATATATATATATGCACACAAAAAACAGACAAACAAGTGGTTTTAATTAACGGGTGTAAAAGGAACTTGTCTATACCCTTCTCAGTATTGGTTAATGCTTCATCTGAGTTATGCTGCTCTTAACGAAGCGCCACCTCTAACACCACGACTGATAAGGTATTGATTGGATACGAAAAACCCTGTAACAAAACAACCTCACATTCACAAATGTTCGTCGGGCACCTCTGATCTAAGCTCTCACAACAGGTCTGCACTTCTGTGTTTGCTAGCAGGATTACACAAGTTTATTATTTTTTTTCATGAAACTTGCACCAGAGGTGGGGCTTTGGAAAAGGAAGACTCCACTGGATCCAGGAAATTTTGAAGGATCCTATACCATTATTAGACAGGACGATTTTTAACATTCTGGTTCACATAAGGGATTGCTGGGCTGGGCAGAGGTTTGCACTCCCCGAGTGCTCCTGCTGGAATATGTGAGTCTTAGATGAAGGAAATCTCCCAGAAGATCCTTGACTTATATGAAAGCGTATATACTTTGTATGATGCTGAAGGAGTTATTTAACACCTTGTTTGTTAAATTTACTTGTAAATCTTACCTCCTTCCTTCAGTAACCCAAACACCACCTCCTCTGCTAACACCAGCACTAAATGATGAAAGGCGCTCTGTCTCATGTTTAAATGACTCTTAGTGAAAATATTTAACCAGCAAATGAAGCATTAGTCCATGTTTCTATCCTCCAAGAGCTTCTTAGTAGGAAGCTACCACGCCAGATATTTAAAGTGAAAACAGTGTGGTGAGGGAAACACAGCTAGCTCAACTGCTATTGCTACACTGGGATAGATTACCCAGATTTACAGGGTTAGCTAAAACTAGTTAGCTCTTGTGGTGTTATTTTTAAACTTGGTAACCTTTAGTTTCATGTCTACACACATTTCAAATAATATGAAATAACTCATCTGGCAAGCAACTCATGGCAAGTTTGCAAAGCTAGCTACTTAGCAACACCTACCTGGAAGACTCCTTTAGCTTGCTAACAATAACATAGCAGGCTACACAAGCATGTGCGTTTGAAAAATCCACCAAAGGGACACATCGTTTAATAACTTCCCCCACTTCTGTTATTAAGTACTTCAAAACAGTCTTTGCTGGACCCGCAGTCTGATACTTGGTGAATAAAAACACTCCAGTTAGCCTAAGGATTCTTAACTAGCTAGCTGTTAGCCTGTGAGCTCGCGCTGTAGCGGTTACTCACCACTCGCTGCTCCGCTCGAATACATTTCAGCTGTTGTGAAGCAGATTTCTTCCGAGCGCGCGCAGGTTATTGTCGCCTATCAAACGTCGCGAAATGCATCCACGAGCAGGAAAGTTAACTTATCGACTACAAAGCGCGTTCTAGCAAATAAAACAACGTTTCGGAGAAGAATTCAACTACAAGACCGCGAGAGAAATTCCCACTCCCATACCCCGTCACAATACGACCTGCTGTGTGCTCGACAAATCTGGAGTCAGCCATTTCGCACCCGTATTCGGACAAACCCCGCCCCTACCATCAGAGGACGGACGTTCAAAGATGTCGGCTGTTCATACACGTCAACAACGGCGCCATCTTGTTAAGGTCAACTTTCTAACGGGTAATCACTGGCTTCAAACGTATGCAGAGACCAACTAACATGTCATGTCATGTCATTTTCTGAACCGATTAATCCTAATTAGGGTCGCGGGGAGGCTGGCGCCCATCTCAGCCGACTCTGG
>JAOUQZ010000028.1:7005768-7026769 GCA_028564935.1 Neosilurus hyrtlii
GGCTGGCGCCCATCTCAGCCGACTCTGGGTGAAGGCAGGGTACACCCTGGACAGCTCGCCAGGCCATCGCAGGGCCAACACTCATACAACTATTCACTCTCACACTCAGACTTAGGGGCAATTTGAAGCAGCCAATTAACACTGTGCATGATAGTGGAATGTGGGAGGAAACCGGAGTACATGGAGGAAACCAACGCAAGCACGGGGAGAACATGCCAACAGTTTACTCTTACTTCCACACCTAGGGGCAATTAGGAACCACAAGTCAGCCTACTGTGTATGTTTTTTTGACTGTGGGAGAAAACTGGGGTACTCTGAGAAAACCCTTTGGATAAATTGGTCACCAAGTGGCGTTTGGTTGGATGGAGACACATTTGATGGGTGGAGCTGTTTTTTAGTATTCATGTTTCCTCCCACAGTCCAAAGACATGCAGATTAAGCTAACTGGCTGGTCTAAATTGCCTCTAGGTGTAAGTGAGAGTGTGAATGGTTGTGTGCGCTGGTCATGCAATGGTCTGGCGAGCTGTTCGAGGTGTACCCTGCCTCCACCCAAAATTGGTTGAGATAGGCTCCAGCTTTTCCTGGTAGAATTAAGTGGTTTTGCTAATGAATAAATGAATGAAATAATAGATTATATTTGGTTAGATTGGATGGATGGTGACACCTTTTGTGAATAAAAGCTGTGGGTTTTTTTTATTTTTATTTATTTATTTATTTATTTATTTGCATGATGGCATACTGAATGGGTGGAGGGTGTGGTTTTGTGGATATGAATACAGTACATGAGGTTAAGTAAGTTGAAGCGCATGAGGTCGGGGTAAAGTTCATATTAAAAAAAAGTAGGTGAGATTAAGCAGATTGTTGGCAATGGCATGTGCCAATAGAAAACATTCTCCAGGTCAGGTCATGTAAAGGTCACGCCCTATGTTCTTTAGATGATGTCATCATATAAGAAAGTTCTCTTTATTTATGCTCTGTGGAGGCTGTTGCTTTAACAGAGGAGCAGCTGATGGAAATCCACATGTCAACATGGTTGGATGGGAACACACCTGCCTCTCTGTGTAGTGTAATTATTGAGTTGGGCAGATTTACCCATGAGCAGTTGGGGCATCTTGAGCACTTGTCCCATTCAGACTAAAGCAACTCAGACACACTAGAGAAGAGATCCGAGGGATTTCACCAAGCACTCTTCACTTCTGCTCTCCACTTAGAAAATGTGTTACAATCGGGGGCCCTTGAGTGCACGTGTGAGTACAGACACGCACACACACACACACACACACACACACACACACATGCATTGACATCCTGCTAATATAGACTGCAGAGAGGACTTGACAGATGGGTAAACACTAATTAGCTCAGTAACAGTGCTGGAAACACAGACACTAACCAGTTTTGGTGTTGGATGGGTGCCCACAGACTGGCAGACACACACACACACACACACACGCACGCACACACACACACACACACACACACACACACACACACACACACACACACACACGAACAGCAAACACATAAAACAATAACATTATAACTTCCACTAAGTCTGCAGCACTATAGAATGCTAAACAACATGACCTAGCTGCAAATTTCTGATGTGCAAGACTTACCAAAAGTATAACTGCTATTAGTATTATTATGTTTATTATTGATCATCCTCTGCATTCACACACAGACACACACACACACACACACACACACACACACACACACACACACACACACACACACACACATGCACACACTTCCCATATGCCATTATATCGAGAGCCTTGTTAAATTCCAACTGACCATTTTCCACTCAGCGAATCCCTCCGCAAATGGTGTATGAATAATGACAGTTAGCTTCAACTGTATAACGCTCAACAATAATTATACTTCCACCAGGATTAGGGGTCCATTATCATAATCTGGACATTTACAATTATCTATAATTTGCAAAGATGCGCTTAGTTCTTGATTGCAGAAGGCTTTTTCTGGCTCACCATCGCTAAACAGTGACAGTAATAACGGTTAATTTTGCGGCCAATATATAAGAGGTGTCGGTCTGTGCAAAAACACTTTCACACCTGAATTTGCTTACTGAACCACGAGCAGTGCACTGTGCAGTGGGACTGTCCGTTCTCCCTGCGGGATTTGCATTGAAACCACGGCCTTATTCTGCTATGAAGGTAAGCGATGTCTTAATGTCTTGTGGGGTATTGGAGCAGAGGACTGTGGTGTCTCTTTGAAGCATGCTGATACATGTTCGCAGTGCAGAGGGAAACAGGCTATATTTCAAACGCAATAGCGTCAAGTGACCTATATATGATTCTCTCTCTCTCTCTCTCTCTCTCTCTCTCTCTCTCTCTCTCTCGTCACATTGTCCTACCCTCATCTGTTTCCCTATTAATTGTCCCTGTCTGAATGTCTCTATCCAACTGCATCTTCAGATTTCAGATGTGCTTATTTAATAAGCTTTTGAATTATTTTCAAAAACTATTTTTATCGACATGCCTGAAGTTGCGTAAACCACCATAGGGCCTATGACAGCATCTTTTTCTATAAATGCAAAAATATCTAAACGAACCAAATGCACTCAGATCAGAAAAGTGTTTAAAAAATCAAGCTCCATTTGTGCGCCTGCATGGGGCAGCCACAGGTTTGACAGCTGCAGGGGCTTCTCCTCTCCCCCATTCAACACTGTAATTTCAGATAATATCCCAAGCGTTCACCCTTGTCAGCAATTTGTACATGAATAACCGAATAATTTCGTCTTTTTGTTTCGTCTTTGCTACCCCAAATCCAAATAAAGATGCCTTTCAGTATTAAAAGTGGTAGAAAATTACAGGTAATTATCTTTGACGGTAAAAACGCTGTAATCAGCGGGCTACATCAAAAATTACCCTAATTATGTCTGCATTTATGAGAATAGGAAAAAAACCTTCACTTGGATAAAACCCATAAATTGTCCCAAATATCTCCTTCATATTGAACGAGACTGCAGCTGGGTGCTTTGTTCGGCATCGATCCTGTGGCGAATGGTATTCAGCGTTTCGCACATCAAGACAGGGAGAGAGGGGGAAAAACATTTTGTCAATACTGTAATGATTGAGACAGAGTAGATGGACAAGATGCGATTCTGTATTATAGGAAAAACTCGATGAGAGACAACCAACTATGGTAAGCCATTTTGTTTCTTTTTAGATTATACCACCCGTATATTCATTATTTAGGCCTATGATACGAAGCCTTGTGTTGTTTTTGAATGAATCTGAGCAAAAGGAGAGAATTTGTTTACATCTTAATAGCATCATTTAATTTAAAGATTTAATTAACCATTTAGCCTATCCTTCTTAATGTAAACACAACCTAACTCGAATAAAGAAGCTTAAATCATTCATGTCAGGGATGCTGCAGGATAATCAAGGGCAGGACACATTTTTTGAAGCCATATTTTTTTTTACTCGATTTATGACAAAACATAAAAAGTATTTTACAACTAAAATTTGACAACATATTTACAAACAAATTGCTTTCATTTGCTTGATGAAAAACAGGTAATCATAACGCAAACACTGCAATTATTTATTTAGTTCATTTTCAAATGTGACACATGGGTTATTTGAAAGGGCGTCAGTGTTTCCGCTTGCACTTTTGTCCCATGCTGGTGTTGGAGCTATGAGTTTGGTTTACAAGTGAACAGATAGAACAGGCGGGCTGTTGAAGCAATCCCATTCGAGTCGCAACATTTTAGATCCACTGTCCGCCACGCAAGAGATCGTTGTTTATCCTTGACATGAAACTTCCCACAGGATCCTCAGTTTGTATTTTACAGATGACAATGTGGGTCACTGTTATCACTGCGCGGGGAGAAACTAAACAAGGGTCAGCGACGAGGCCTTGGGGCCTGGACCGCCACTGGTTCGCAGCCTATCTCTGCATTGAGTCCTGGTGAGGTGAGGAGTACCAGTGTGAGTAGCCGGGCATGTAGCTGTTGGCAGACATGCTCACTCCCTTGGTAGACGCGGACACGTCCCATATGGGAGGAATGGCCGGAGACCGTGGGGACAGACCGATAGAGCCCGGTAGCGGGTCACTCTCGTGGGGATTACTGCCTTGCTTCAGCAACTTCTTAAACTTCGATCTTTTGTTCTGGAACCAGATTTTTACCTGAAATGCACCACAAATAAGCATAGATGGTAATGATTTGCATATTCCTTACACTTGATTAAAACATTTGATAGCAGAACGCATAATCTTCTGCGAGAAAGCTAGATATTGCATGTATGTAATGCAATGCAGTGCAATACTATAAATATGCACAGAAATAATATATATTCAGAATCTGCATCAGGGTATTAAAGCCATAACAAAAAAAAAAAAAAAAGTCCGTCTGTAGGTGGATGAACAGCTCACCTGTGTCTGTGTGAGCCCGAGGGAAGCCGCCAGCTCCGCGCGCTCCGGCAGGGCGAGATACTGAGTTTGTTGGAATCGGTGATTTAATGCCTGAAGCTGCAAACTGGAATAAATCGTCCTCGGCTTTCGAATCTTCTTTCCTTTCCCGTTGAAACGTATTTCTCCGTTTTCAATCACTGTTGTTTTCTGCTGTTCTGGAAAGGGTAACATTACGTTGGTACGAGAATAATGTAAGATTTTATTCCTGTTCATTTAGCCTAAGAACACCCCCCCTCCCCCGCATGATAGTTACGTTGGAAAATGTAAACATGGAATAATCCAATAAATAAAACCTTTTTCTTTTTTTATTTTTTTTTCTATTTAGAATTACAGGCATTGACTGAAGTTAATTTGATGCTAATTACAGCTCGCTGTGGATGGGGGTAAAACTCGCCAGTGTGCAGCATAATAACTAATCTGTTTCAGGACCTCACGGTTGTTATTATTAAAAGCAGAAACGGAAACAAGGACTAAAAGCTCATCTATGTGCTGCAGAACCCGACAAAGGACAAGAGGCGTATTGCACAGTGCAAGACGCGTAAAATCCGAGCGCACAAACATATTTGCTCAGTTTTATTTGCGCTGTAATTCGTATATGCACACGGATTTAACACGTGTCGGTTGAACAAGCCTTATAAAAAAGTAATAGCAATACAAGCACGACTATGGCCTGATTAAACACTCAAAAACAAATAAGCGACTGTATGAATGGATGAGAGCTCTTACCTGTGTCTAACCGCGTCTGTGTGCCGGCAGCGTTATTATGGTAGGACGGCAGGTATGGACTGTGGTGTGGATGGCTCATGTACGAGTACGGTAGCGACCTGTTATACGAGTTGGAGCCCGAGTACGGAGAGTTGTCGTGCTGGTGAGCGTGGGAGCCGGAATGGAGACAGTGAAGCGGGTAGTGGCTGGCGGCCATCGACGGAGAGCTCTGCTGCGAGTGCGACTGCTGACCAAACTCCATGAAAGCCGATTTTGACGAGTCCTGAGCCTCCAGACCGTCAGCCATCGTAGTCATGGTCATCATCAAATTTTCTGCCTTGAGAGTACTTACTCCCCCCCCCCTTCCGTCTCTCAAGTCCAAATGGGTCCTGTTGTGGTGTTCTTTCCCCCTTGTTTAGGGAATGCTGCCTTATTACTCCGAAATGTCTCCTTTTTTCCCCCTTCCGTTTTTTCTCACGCGGTGTGGCGAAAGGTGGGCTTGAGTAAAGGCAGGAGATTATAAGGTGGATTCTGTTAAATTTGAGTCCTTGCTTCTAGACTTGATGCAGACACTACAAGTAAAATGGTTTGTCTCCAAAGGGCAGCGCCTTCCTATTGGTCACTCAACCTCACGTCATCAGTTCTCTGCTTAGCTGAGACTTTACAGCGAGTTAACCTATCTTAACTGCTCTGTGAGGAGGATAATAAAGGATGGGGTATCCCTCGGATGTTCACAAAACAATTACTTGTAAATATGATTTGAAAGACAAGAAGGGCTTGAAAGATGCCACAACCACAATAATAGGTTATACCAGCGCCTGATTAAGTTGCATTAATGACCCAGTGGGCTGATGATCAGGGTATATTACAACCTGTGTTGAAGTTGACACTATAATTTTACCAATAGAGCAGTCGGTTTGAGTCTTGCGAATTATGACCAATTATTACGAGAGTAATCTGAACACTTCCGTAACGAATTCGTATAAACTTGTTAACTGCGTAATTACGCGATGCGTGCTAGCACTATCATAATTACGCACAAGTCACAGTCCAAGGTGCTGTCATTGGATGTCCCGGCTAACTGACAGCATTTCCCTGCTGCAATCAGGAGCTCGTTACAGTCGAAAATGTATGTAAATTGCACATGCAGTTAGTGGTTTGGCAAATCGCGTTCACATTATAAACCACGCTGTAAATACACACTACAACGCTCACTTAATTCACATTTCACATCGTTTCATTTTTATGGTCAACACGTTACTTCATAATATGGCGTTCATTTACTTTAAATGGTGGTAAAAAGTAATTATAGTCGCAATCAGTTATATCCAAATCCCATTTGATTACCAGCTACACGGCATTTAAATTGCTCCAATAAAATTGTGAACAATTCATCTGTAATGATTATGGACGAAGTTTATTTTTGGAGGTGGAATAAAACTAGATATAGCATAAATTATCCGCTAATTATACGCCAGTGTCGCTTCAATTATCCTCTTATCAAAAAATGGTCGTCTAACTGCAGCGTTTAGTTTCAATTTTCTGCCTTTCTGTAGCAAGAACTTGGTACCTTGCTATTATTGCCAGGGTTGTTATTTACTTTGCGGGATTTAACAGTGCACAAGCGGCCTGGATAACCACTCTCCATGAACGGACGAGCAGAGACACAGGGCCAGCTGATCGTTCAAAAGCCCGAGGTGATGGATTTGTTTTTCCTGATTTCTGCTTGCAACAAACCATAGCTGGACTTTGTATTTAAGACCTTATGACAGGTAAGGGCCAGAAGCTTGTATGATCTATAGCAGGTTAATTATGGAATTAGTGATAGGAATTTTTAAAATGAAATTATTGTGCCTTCAGCAGCTGTCATTTTTATGTAATGTGCAATAGAGCCAGTTTTCTATTTTTTTTCTCAGCGACGTGAGAGAAGGAAACCAGACCCAATCAGGCCTATTCTCTAATCACCTCTGAATGCTACAAACTAAACTTTCAATTCTGCTTTGTTGTCTGCACTTTAGGCGTGTAATAGGCTGAGACGTAGCGGTTCATTACCTTTGTTATTGACTCTTTTGTCAAATAACAGCTGGCAAACTCTTACGTTTTAATCATATTCCATAAAGTTTACGCACAATTAATGGGGCATTATTTCATATTTTGTATATTCATAATGCATGCATACACACGTCAATTAAAACGCACATTTTTTAATTGGACAAATAGACAGCAGTTATAAGAAATGATAGTAGGATCTGTATGAGATCTCGGGTTTCAGCTTAAATATCATAAAGACTAAAGAAGATCATAAAGAAGCAGACGAAAATAGATTAGAAGACAAAAAGAAGACAGTGTCCTTAAAATAGTTATCCTGACCTGAACAAGGTACAGTCGTTATTTTTCTATAATTATTATATGCCAGGCTTAACATTTAGACTGGATACCTAAAGAATATGTGAAGAGTGTGGCCCTTAACTACTGAGACGAAATAGCATTTAAAACGGATTTACTCACTAAAATCGCTCACTGAAGTCACTCAGCTGTATCACACCGCTTTAGTTTCATGCGACTCCGTAATGTTAAAAAATATTAACAATAATATGTTTATAAGTGTTGATTTGATACTTAGTTTAGTGTTTACAAATCAAAGCCAAATACTTTTGGATATTTTTATGCAAAAAATAAATATTTTATACTTTATTATTATTATTGTTGTTGATGTTGATGTTGTTGTTGTTGTTGCTATAATAATAATAATAATAATAATAATAATAATAATTATTATTATTATTATTTTTTTATTATTATAATTAATAATAATAATTATTATTGTTGTTAATAATAATAATAATAAAATGAAAATGAATAATAATAATAACAATACTACTACTACTAATAATAATAATAATAATAATAATAATAATAATGATTGTTGTTATTATTATCATTATTATTATTATTATTATCATTATCATTATTATTATATGTAATAGTAGTAGTAGTAGTAGTAGTATTATTATTATTATTTGTTGTTCTTGTGGTTGTTGTGGTGGTGGTGGGGGTTGTTGCTGTTGTACAAATAGCTTATTTACCATTAGATAGAAAAGGTGTGACTGACATTCCCATGTTAGGACATTTTTCAAATGATCGAGTGTCAGTACTCGTTTAAAACACGAATTCTTCAGCAAGAGGTTGAAATTTTCCAGCAGTTCCTAAATGATTCCTTGTGTATATTCGGACTGTGTGTAGTCGGTGGCAGAATTTTAGGATGTGTTCTAGGATGGAAACCAACAGGAATGGTTAATGTGTGTCTCCTCTTCAGAGTTCAGCCCCTGACTCTAACGCCACCATGCATGAGTTCACATCGCTGCAGGGGTAATAAACTGGCTCGGGAAAGCTGGTGAAGGCTGAATTTTTATTGGAATTGAAATAACTAAAGTCAACATTTAGAGTTAAATAGAATAACAATCGTCATAACCATGTCATGATAGTGGTAACACGAAAAGATGCGCACGAAGGCCAACTAATGTGGAGTCGTGCTGTAGTCTGACAATTCACGCAGGTGACAGAAATAATCTCTTTAGGCTTTAAACAACCCGCGCTTAAAACCTAGATGTACCAGAGGCCACACTTACGTAGTTACTGCAAATCACTACAGTGTTTTATCGACACATAGCTACTATTTTAATTCTCTGCAGCCTACCCCCGATGGACAGTGTTCAATTTATATGAAATCACTTCTTACGAGTAATTTTTTTTTTTTTTACAAATGATATATTTGTCGTGCTCATCCATAGTTCCCAACATTTTTAAAAAAAAGTCACAAGCCTTATCTATGTGCTTTTCTTCCTGAGAACAAGGAAACACATTTTTTTCTCGCAACTAATTTGGTACCAAAAAAAAAAAAGGCAAAGAAGAAATAAAGAAAAGGCTACATTGTGAGCATTATGTTCAGAGCAAAACTGAATCCAACAAAAGGCATACCTCGGCATTAATTTTCGGTTCATCTAAATTAAACTGAAATCTCTTTTATCTTAGGAGAATGTTGAACAAATGAGAACAGTGGGATTTTTTCGTGGTTCTTTTCCGACTTAATAGAAGACATTATTAGCTCTGACAGCACACAGCTCAGGTCTGGAGGAGAGGATTTTGTAGAGAGATGACAGACAGGAAGGCTAGCAATCATAGGCTCTTTTTTACCCGAATGTACTGTTCGATGCCGTTTATCCTTGATGATAGAAAATTGCTCTGTTGCCAGGACGCGGCTGCTAAAATAGAGGGCAAGAGCAACATTTCCATTTTCCAGTTTGAAAGCCATTGAAATGAATTAGTAAAATGGAAAAAAAAAATCCTGTGGTAAACAAAGGCGACAAACAAAGATAGCCTTTTTCTTGAGCCGGGTCCCCTTTCAATTTATGATTTTTTTTTCGTGTGCGCCTGTATTCCCGAGGCTTTGAATAAAACACTTGTAAATGGATCATCCTCCTGATGTGCATCAGTGGTAATTATTAATATTGCAATATGATCAGAAAGTACAGCACAGAATTCAATTAAGCTGTTTTTGCTATCCAATTAGACAGCTCTTATATAGGCCATTTCATATAGAACTGAGTCTAAAATAGATTACCTACTTAGCAACCCTGTTACTACAGTAAAGTGTGAATGTACTACAAGGGAGTATAACATATGTATCTTTTTACATGAATAATAATAATAATAATAATAATAAGAACAATAATAATAATAATATACCCATATAGGCCATTCTAAAGACTACCAATGGATTTACATATTTAATAATATATTTTTAAAAAAGTAAAACAACATACACCACACCATGTATCTCCAGGTAAAAGATACATTGCCTACAGATATCATGAATGTATATAAGTGGCAAAAGAGCAAGATTCTATCGTGAATTCCTTATGTATCTATATCAAACTGTGTGTCTCTAGAGAGCCGTTGACAATTCTGGGTAACGTATAATGTCCCTAAAAGGAGTTAGTCAGGCTAGTGTGTGTTTTGACAGCTTGAGAACACACCCGAGTGAATAGTGGGTTTGCATGTCATCACAGACACATGCTTTATTGTTGTTTGGGCGCGAGTGGCCGAGCACCAAGTGTGTATTAGTAAACACGCGCGTTAAACTTGCAGCAATCTTATGTGTCACTATACATTTCGTTTGGGATAATCTAGAAATTATTAGACTATAATACAGCATCTTGTGACGAACAGTGTACAGACAGAATAGTTTTTGGCAACAGCATGTACACTAGCAATCATTTTAATATTTATCATAACATTATTTATTATAATAACACAAATTATACATTTAAATATCAATGATAATAATGCAGTTTCAATAATAATAATAATAATAATAATAATAATAATAATAATAATAATAATAATAATAATAATAATAACAACCATAATAATAATAATGTAATTGTGGTGATGGTTTTGTTTAGTATTACCCTATAAATTAGCCTATTATGAAAACAATTATTAAAATATCTTCATTATAAAACCGTATTTCATTATTTCAATTTAATCAATTAAAACGTAATACACCATTCTAACAAATAAAGGCATAGAGCTGTACTGTTGCTTGCAAGGGTGGTGGTAACATCAATTTTACGTCATATTTTTTTTTAGATCGGAATATAGGCCTACTTGCTAATGATACAGAACCTTGATGGTACCAATCTGTCGACAGGGAAATTTTAGGAGAGGATAGACATAAGGTGTTTTAGCCTTTCTTCAGCTTGTCTCACTGCAACACTCTTCAGGAAAAAATGTGTCCTATGAAATAACTCTAGTTACAAAAAGGAAGAAAGAAACATCCCCAACAACTTTTTCCAGTTAAACCATTTTGGTGTGCATGATATACCCAGATATTTTATTGTGCATTTGCATATGTGGTCATCCTTTACCTCTATGCTAATTTGTCTTTGATCTTTCAAACAGAAAGATCCATGGTTAAATTAATATTCAGTGAAGATTTAGTGGTTGTGATGAAATGGGTTTTTTTTTGCATATGAGGTTTTAAGCAGGCAGGTGGTTTACTCCAAGGTTGCAGCACTATGAGCCTGCATATTACGCCTGGATCCATCTGTACGGTTTGCAAGGCATCACTTATTAGCAATGCATGCAGGAGCCTATTTGCAATTCTCCTTATTCTCCAGCACTGTCTAAAAACCTAAAAGACACTATTTCCCCCCTTCTGTTTCAACCATCTCACTTGCAATACGCGGTGCAAACATGGATGGTTTTTTTTACTGCAATTTCAGTGACAAATAGAAATATGGTAGCTTCTTTGTAAATGATTTGTCTGCAAACCACAAAAGCTGCATCGTAGAATTAATCACATAATGAAAGGCCTGACATGAAGAAGGGAAAATTATCACCGCAGTTCTGTCTGATCTTACTTAGGCTATGCTGTTTAAACGAAGAATAGAATACTAACAAATTGCATAGATTTGTTTTCTATTTGCAATGTGTAAACATTTAAGAAAACGAGATCTCAGCGTTCAGATTTATTTCATTGCCATCATGATGCCGTCCAGGAAACACAGGCTGCATGAATCAACTCCTATAGGCTCAGTTCTCCCTATTCAGACGCAAAGGTGTTGGATGAGCTTAAATTGCGTGTGACCGAACAAGACGTTTCCTTCGTCCGCGTTTGCAGAGACTCGGTGAGGGAGAGGGGAAAACAATAAGGAGCATAAAACACAATTGTGCGCCTGAAACTTAAGACCGGCGTGTGAACTGAGGCGGAAAAATGGGGAGAAAACAAGTCACACCTGGTGGACCGCCTCATACCTGCTCAATTCATTCTCCTACCAGGGTTCTCAGGAGTTCATTATATTTCTCAAGCTACTGTTCATGACTTACCAATCACAGATCCAGAAAGAAAAAAATCCTACATGAACCCATGAACCTCGCAAAAAGCAGGCGATTAAGTGCTAAGTTAAAAACAGACCCAGGTTGTTATCAGTGAAAAGATGTTGCATGAGTGATGACAGTTCCTTCCCAAAAGGATTAAGAACAAAAGATTACATTCTTAACCCACAAATTGCTGTGTTTCATTCGAGTAAGCCTACATGAGACATGGGTGTTGTTTATGAAAAGTTAGTTTTTTCCTGACGTAAGCATATTTTCTTATAGACATGTTGCCTACTTTTGGTAAAAAAAACAAAAAACAAAAAAAAAAAAACCCAATTATTCTTCATTCTAGTATACTGTGAGATTAATAACATTCAACAACATTTACTCAGCAGGTGCTATAGTTTACACCCTGGAAGTAGACCATTAATTTATGAATTAACTAACTGAACATAAATTTTGATGTAGTTGTAGGCTAATACAAATAGTAGGCTACATTCTATGATTTACGGTTCATTGAATTTTTAATTTGAATTTAAATTTCGTTATTCAACAGAGAATTCACTAGAAGACATGTGCCCCATAAAAATGCTAGGGAGGTATCATATTAAAATGTGAGATATTGATCAATGGTTTAAATGTTGCCACAAATTAGGTGATGCGACATAAATGGCCTATTTGAGAAGATGACTGTTATAAGCCATATAATTTCAGATTTATTAGAGCTTTTCAAACAAAAAGACTTGAAGCTCTTATTTTCATTAGCTGTAAATGCCATTTCAATTCAAGGGTTTTAGACCGTGTCTGTTTTAAACAAAACACAAGCAGGCAATCACACTGATAACTGCCCTTGGAAATGCATCCACCAGAGCGCTTATTCAATCAATACAAGGAGAGAGGGTGTTCGTATAAATAATGAAAACAAGGCAAAGTCATTTTCCACAAAGTAAACCATGTTACGCAGCAGTAATAAATAGCTTATCTGCTGAAGTCTGAGGAAACCAGCATAGTGTTTGTCTGTTCTTATGTGCCCCACTCTCTCTCTCTCTCTCTCTCTCTCTCTCTCTCTCTTTCTCTCTCTCTCTCTCTGTCTCTTTCTCTTGTGTGTGTTTATGTGTATATAGCCTATATGAAGCTATACAGTGCTGATATTCAGCTGGATTAAGAAGCTGTGATGGACAAGCATTGTACCAGTCTTAGTCATGGTTGAAAATATTGGATTTCATGAAGGTATATGCTGGTCATACACTATGGATGGAGTGACATGAAGTGGGAGAGGAGATGTCAATCACAAGGCTGCACAAATTCCTTGCCTGGATTTTTATTGGCTCTACAACATTAAACCACATTAATAAAGTAGGTTAGGAAAGATTTGTGTTTCACAGAGAAATAGACAGATCTTCACCAGGTATGTGTTGATCATAGAGAGATATGTACAAATCTTAATCTTAAATCATTGAATCTAGTGTCTAGTGTTCTTCAAAGGATTTTTCCACTACTGATGATGCATCAAGACACAGAAGCTGTCTACTATTCAAAGAGGAGCTATTATTGTTTCTAAATGCAGTCACTGTATGGACAAGATTCTTTAAGTACTCTTTCATCTTGGATTGTAGTCTGCCACTGGTGTCGGTTCATCTTTTATCAGAGACGAGCGACATTTTCTGTCCATTAGCAAATTTAGGCCTTGTAGCTTTTAATACCAAACTATTTACACCTCATAACTGTGCATAAAAGCCTAGATAAAACAAGGTCATCGGGTCTGCCTGAGAAAAACATTTTAGAATCCTGACTATTGATTGAATACGATGGCTTCATCACCCACACTCACCTCCCTGAGAGTGACGTGCATCCATACCGCCCCCCATAGCTCCTTCCTCCCTGATACTAGTTGGTTTCTACAGCTGCAGTGTGTGAGAAATGACCAGAGAATTGGCCTCTGGGATAGCAGCAAGCCATCCTGGTGCTATTAGGCTTGTGGCTAATAATAGGTGTTTCAGTCTGGGGGAAGATCAATCAAGGGGAATCATAGGGAATGTACTGAGGAGCACTTTTACACATCTGTGCAGATGGATGAAATTACACTTGTCTGTTTTTAGCTGTATTACTCCTAAATTGGTTGTCTACTTTTTTTTTTCTTGCTCCCTCTTGCTTTCTTGCCACTCATTCATGTGTCAGTGGTCTGCTAAAAGGATTGGGTGCTAAATCCCCTGTCACTGTAGTCTTTTCCATGCACGTCCCCCCTCTACACACCTTCAATTTATTTACTTACTTGCATATGAACAAGAGACAAATAATGTCTTCAGAGATTTCATTTTTTCTGAAGAGGTTAATTGCCAAGCTGCGCAGGGAACACTTCTTGCATGTGTTTTAAACATTTCAAGCTGTCATAAATAAATATTGTGTTCTTATGAATACCACTGAGGACATAATAAGCTAAATTAATATATTGGTGTTGTTGTTGTTGTTGTTTTTTAAATATGCAGATCATTTATTTATAATTAGAAAATAATCATTGCTTTATAAATCTATTGTAGAGGTTTAATTGATTTGTACAAGACTTACTGTTCTGTACTATTCATATGCAAATATTATAATGAGTTGTAAATGTATTCACATATTCACACAAACCATCGCTCACAACGACTATAGTATGAATATTAAGAAATATTCTTGAAATATGCCAGTCGCTATTATAAGCCATGGGCTGTGGAGGTAACCACATGTTGGTAAGACCCCCTGTGATTTAGCACTGCCAGTTAACTGGTATGATGTGTCCATCATAGAGGTGTGTGTAGAGACTGAGAGGGGTCATTTACAGACTACAAAATAGCTGCATGCATCTGTGATTTCAGCCTGGTGGCTGACAGCTTGAAATGGTATATGTTTGTGAGCGACAGTGTGGCAACTTGTATTGGGTCCCAGCATTTTCAGCAATGTCTTTTGCGTTTTATGCTGAGTTCAGGAATGATATAACTCTTAGAAATGTGCCAAGTTTGATTTGCTTGTAGTATGAATTCATATAAGTATCCCTGACACTGTTACAATGGGCTGACACTCACAATATGGCACTCAGTGAAATTACCACTCAAAGACACTCAGTGGGACTTTTTTTTAACATTGAAAATGAATACTGTACATCATTGTTGTTTTTTTTTGCTTGCAGGGAGCCTGATTTGAGATGTTCTTCTGTTGTTGATTGCTCAACATTGAGAGATATTTCAAGAGCCCAGAGAGCTGACTGAGGAGAAGTCTTTTGAAAGAGCAAAGCCCGATGACCAGGCGAAGGAAATCAAGGCTCCCTAGTGGGTCGCCTTAGCAACGGGGGAAAATTAGCATTGACTTCCGAGCAAGCCTACAAACTAGGCTTCGGGGTAACACAGGCTGCATATTTTTTTTTTTTTTAACATCTTGAAAAGTGACAATCAAAGAAGATCTAAAGACATGCTTCCACTTCCATTTATATTGAAATCAGCTTCTTTCTTTTTGCTGCTTCCAGCAACACAAAAAGTCCTGATGTATGTATTTTTGCTCATTTTACTGTGTTGTGTAGTTTCCCCACGATGCCCCCTTGCTCATGTTTGCCTCCTGCTGTGACAAACAGAACACGTTTATGATAGTGAATGCATTTCAGAGCACTTCCCAACATGAACCAGACCTGACACTGGCTTCCTCATTTGCAAGCATGGAATTCAGTTCTCATGATTGCCAACACGTTTAATGATAGCATCTCCTAGAGTCATAGAAGTATCACACTGATGCTCCATCTCTCTCACCCCTCCCTTCTTCTTCTTTTTTTATCACACTGCAGTGAATTCACTGGCATCCAAACCTCAGAGCCTGCAACTATGCCCATCACGAGCTGTTATTCAGAGAAATGAAGTGCAGATTGTTTGTGCCGATGCATGAAGTTGCTTGGTGTATCCTCTCATCACAAGCAAGCTGCACTGCCATGTAGGAACAAGCAGGAATACATTAAATGGTTATGAGAGATCAGTCAGAAGAGGGTCATGCAGGGGCACTGTTTGGCATCGCCATTGCTGGAGAGAGCTTTCAGCATGATGGCCTTGTTATCTCTGTTGAGGAGCCAGAAGGGGTGGAGTTAAACAATGTTCCTCATGGCAACAGTTGCTAAGCCTTGCTTCTTGATGATGCTGTGATTATTTGTAAATCAAAACTGGGTGCAAGAGATAAATAAGTATTGTATATATGTGTGTTATTTTACATGCTAATAATGATTTGAATAAACATTGCCACCCAAGACCATTCAGATATCGTGTGTCATTTCCTCTAGTGCAGTTATGTTGCATGAGAAATATTAAAATGACCACGAACTACAGCGTGCTAATGAGTTCTTTCATCCAGCAGATATTACATTTAGTTTTATTTTATCGTTGTAAAATGACAATAGTTTTAGTTAAATAATGAGCTGATGATTGCACCCCTGAGAGATTAAACATTCCCAAATATTTCTGTAAAAGCTCTGCCAATCCTGTTCTCGGCCATATGGCCACTGATGAGGGCAATGTGGAATCACCTAATGGTATGCCATTGTAACAACACCTGGCAACAGTTCATCCAGACTCTCTTACTCCTCACTTCCCCCCCTGCAGAAAAACGCTGGACCATATTTCAGTGTGATAGAGAAAGCCCTATGAACAAATAATGGATGCGAGCCAGTCTAAATAAAGTGTGGTTTATGAGTTGTGGTCAGAACCATCTCTTTAAAAAAAAGTGTGCTGTACAAAAACTGCTGCCAACATATTTTTTTCCACCATACGGTTATAATACGAAGCCATTTCTTCCCTCTCTCACAGTAAGAGGCTCAGTCAATAAATGGCTGCCTGTAGACCAGTAGTCTACAGCCACAGGAGAAGAGAACAAGCCACATACGCCAAAACAAACCAATGTTCCCTTGCAGTTTTTAACTCAGCCATTTCAATAATACACTCACTGGGCTTCTGTGCAGAATAAATGTTTAGTGAGCATGTCCTGTTTCACTTTCTATAGTAATCAACAGAAAGAACAAAAAAGACTAGGTTCCCTTTATTTAAAAAAAAAAAAAAAAAACAGTACAATTTCCTCCCAGGTTATAAACATGCATGAGCCTTCTATTTCATGGAAACACTAAGAATCCAAGCATATATCTTTACTTATATTCACATACACTTATATCATGCCATTTATATACTCTTGCCAATTCAGGATTATGTGGGGTAAAAATTAAGATACAATCTCAGCACCACCAAACTCTCTGCTTTTATTACCTCCAATCTCTCAAGCCCAATCAGCATCTCACAATTACATACCTTCCCTATTTGCTTTACTGTAGTTACTGAATAATTCATGAGTTACTAAATATTTTTAAGATGAGTACCTTGCACTCTTAATGTTTAAAGGAGAAATTCTCTGAGAAATCAGAAAAAGAAGTTGTACCTCTACAGAAAGATAATACCATGGAAATGATAAAATAAATAGTCACAAGACTCTCATTCATTTAAGCATAAAACAAATGGGGCATTTTGAATGTTTTGAATATTTGAATATATTTATATATATATATATATATATATATATATATATATATATATATATATATAAAATTAAAGTATTGTAAAGGATTTAAAGTTTTCATCATTTTGGACATTTTGGTCATTCACTTCATTCATCACCTCAGTGCCATGATAAAGAACAGTCTAAATGCTAAGTCTTTCTTGACGTCTCGTGGTGTAACTTGAACCATGCTCAAGGCTTGAAGAGACTGTAAGGGAGCACAAAGTTTAAGTGGCTTCAGATAGGTGGGGGTCTTTTTTTTTGGCTTATGTAGATAAGCATCCATGTTTTAAGTCTGATGTGAGCAGGTGCAGGAAGTCTGTGGTGAGAATATTCTGTTGTTCAGGTACTGAACAAGCACCCAAGTAGCCTCCTAGGAGACAAACACCCAGAGCCTCTTAATATTACAACAGAGAATCCTAAATCATTTGGATATCTACCAAGTGCACCACGGTTTCATCCATTCTTAGATGGTGTGATAAAAGAGTAGGAACATTTCACAAGGGATGTATATCTAGGGATAAACAGCAACTCTGCTTTGGTAGGGTTAGGTTCTGTGTGATGACCACACTAGCTCTGATTCATTTGTTTGCAGTTCATGATTTGTGGGCAGGTTATATTTATGACTTGATCAAACCCTGAGTTTCACAAATAAAAAAACATACAATACTGATAATTCGCTAGATTCTTTAGCTGAATTTAAGCTTTCTAATAAGGCCATATGTTTTTATAAATCAAACTTTACACCCTGAAGGGAATATAATTTTATGGATCTCCGTTAAGAGGACAGAGACCTTAATAGGACTCCCAAAACGAGAAAGCAAAGCCCTTGATTCTTTCCATAGAACAGCACAACATGAAATGTTTTACTCCTCTTATACCACAGCAAATTGTCAATGATTATCAATGTTAGTTATAGGAAATAGGCAGCAAGGCGACGTAGTGGTTAGCATTTCGGCCTTGCAGCAATAAGATTCTGGGTTTGAGATTTGTGCCCTGTAAGGGAATTTGCATGTTCTTCCTGTACTTGGCGGGTTTCCTCTGGGTGCTTTCCTCCCACAGTCCAAAGACATGCAGGCTGATTGGATATTTTTAAATGCCCTAGGCGTGAATGGCTGTGTGTCTGTGTTGCCCTGCAATGGTCTAGAATGCTGTTAAGAGTGTAAAGGGCTGGATTATTCCAACATCTCTGAAACCCTAAGAAAGTATGAAGCTGTTCAAGAAACGAGTTTATAAGAAATCAACACCACAAGTTTCAGTGATTGAGATGACTGTATGATGAGATGATGAGATCATATGAGATGATGTCCAATAATCAATTAGAATGAGCATGTTAATATAAATCTGTGATCTGCTTACGAATAGAGTTATTGTCAGGAACGTAACAGATTTACACACCATACAGAAAATTAATTCCTACACTAATGATTGCTTAAATATTTGATATATGAGCTCCAAACATCAGTTTTAACCTGTTTATCTTAGTAGGTTTAAACAATCTAATGGGAATAACAGTAGTCCAGAACCTGGTCCACATTAAGGAAGAAAGACTCCGTGAATATGTCTGTGTAATATCGGTGCATTGGGGAAGTCAATCAATGTGTTTTGCTCCTGTATTACAGCCTGAGTTAAAAAAAAATCAGGTTAACCCCTTAAACTCGCAGTATTTATCAGAGGGTCCAGACTTCACTTATATCCCTCACTCTTGTCATTACAAGCCATGTCTTACGTAATCCATCACATTTTGGGAATAATAAGAAAAGATGAATAAGTGAGACTTTTAGGGGTTAAAAAGCAGTGACGTTTATTGAACACATTATACTGAAATTGTTTTACCTTCAAGATGACTCCACGTAGCCATAAGGGAACAATCACTACTCCCTGTGCCTGTAGTTTAGTTCAGTGGGGGCTGCAGAGCTGTCAGGGTTAGAGAGTGACTGCAGAGCAGAGAGAGAGGAGGCTGGAAGTGAGCCGGGCCAGAGGCTGCAGGAGCCAGGAGCCCCTGCCAGCTCTGTATGGTGGAAAGCTGTTAATAAGCATTGCAAAGCTCTTAAACATAATGATCTGGACTTCTCTCCCTGGGCTAATGCCTATCACATGCCTCTGACCAGCCTGCCCACAGCTCACACACCCAGGAAGAGGAGGATGACCTGTAGGATGAGGGGGTGTAAGAAAAGTACAAGAGCACTAATATGGCATTAAAGTCAGCAGGATGCCTTGATACCAAAAAATACTGTAGGTGATGCTGATTTCAATGATAGGTATTGTGATTGTGACTGAGATTGTGATTGAGCAAGCTCAGTGGAAATATTCCTTCAAATGGTGAAGCAAGCCCTCTCAACAAGGCACCGCTCTGAGACTGGGATTAATTGGCTTTCAGCCTAAAATCAAACAAACTGCCACTTGCATAACCTTCTGGAATGAGCCTAATAAATGAGCACACATCACCAGATATAGTAAACACAGATGCAATTCATTTCTCCCTGCAACCTGGAAAGCAAGCACCATGAGACTAATGTTACTATGTTGACCTGATTACAAAAAATAAATACGTACAAGACAAGATGGTGGACGAGACTTCCTTTGTGTGAATATTTTGTAGTCATGAATCACACTGTTGACTTTGCTCTGAGTGCTCACTAGCCTGCTGACACTTTGTTGTGGTGGCTTGACATTTATTCGTGACAAGCTGCTATAGAACAGCCATACTCTCTCTCTCTCTCTCTCTCTCTCTCTCTCTCTCTTTCTGTGTGTACTTACTTTGAGGTAGCTTAATTAACCATGTGCTGCACACTCTCCCCAATGACATATATCCCAAAGAAAGCCAAAAATAACAGCGTTACGGGTGGAGGGGAGCGTGTGTGTGAGACAAGAGGGAATCACATGTGTGCAGTGAGCAGGTTCAGAGCATACTGACGCACACGGACTGCATCTGCATTAAGAGCTGTGTTGCTTCTCCCTTAGGAGTGCTTTTGGAGGCCCTGGCCTGAGGCATGAGAGAGAGAAAGAGAGAGAGAGAGAGAGAGCTTGGCAGAGACACCTGTGGTTGGACTCTACTCACACATGTGCAATCTGACAAAGCATCTGTCAACAGGACCAGATCTGTACTGAGCAGATCCATTAGTACTAACAAGCAGGGTGCACTGTGGTAGTATGGTGAGGAAACCGGTAATATACTAAAATGCAGGATCTGGAGGCGATCCTTTTGCAGTGGAATGCAGTCAAGACTCTGTTCCTCTCTCACACATGCTCATGTCTCTACATTTGCTGTTGCTCTTCAAGATCAGTCATTTCTGATTGCTTCCCTCATTCCACATCTTATGAACATGAAGAGTGGAGAATATCTATCTATCTATCTATCTATCTATCTATCTATCTATCTATCTATCTATCTATCTATCTATCTATCTATCTA